>CAUYRH010021714.1:0-11125 GCA_963574655.1 Perodicticus potto | reverse complement strand
TAGCTGTATACATCAATGCAATCTTGAGGTACAATGTGCTGGTTTACATGCAATTTGAAATATTTTCATCAAACTGCTTAACATAGCATTCAGGGCATTTTCTTAGTTATTGTCTTAAGACATTTGTATTCTACATTTAGTGAATTTCACATGTACCCTTGTAAGATGCACCATAGGTGTGATCCCACCAATTACCCTCCCTCTACCCATCCTCCCCCCTCCCCTTTCCCCATATTCTTGGGCTATAATTGGGTTATAGCTTTCATATGAAAGATATAAATTGGTTTCTTAGTAGGGCTGAGTACATTGGATACTTTTTCTTCCATTCTTTAGATACCTTGCTAAGAAGGACGTGTTCCAGCTCCATCCATGTATACATGAAAGAAGTTAAATCTCCATCTTTATTTAAGGTTGCATAATATTCCATGGTGCACATATGCCACAATTTATTAATCCATTTGTGGGTTGATGGGCACTTGGGCTTCTTCCATGACTTAGCAATTATGAATTGGGCAGCAATAAACATTCTGGTACAAATATCTTTGTTATAAAGTGATTTTTGATCTGGATATATACCTAGTAGAGGATTTGTAGGATCAAATGGTAGGTCTATTTTTAAAACCCTAAGTGTTCTCCAAACATCTTTCCAAAAGGAACGTATTAGTTTGTTTTCCCACCAGCAGTGTAGAAGTGTTGTTCTCTTTTCTCCACATCCATGCCAACATCTCTGGCTAGGGACCTGTAGAAGACTGAAACTGGACCCACACCTTTCACCACTAACTAAGATAGACTTTCACTGGATTAAAGATTTAAACTTAAGACATGAAACTATAAAAATACTAGATAAAAGTGCAGGGAAAACACTTGAAGAAATTGGCCTGGGGGAATATTTTATGAGGAGAACCCTCAGGCAATTGAAGCAACACCAAAAATACATTACTGGAACCTGATCAAACTAAAAAGCTTCTGCACAGTCAAAAACACAGTAAGTAAAGCAAGCAGACAGCCCTCAGAATGGGAGAAGATATTTTCAGGTTATATCTCCAACAAAGGTTTAATAACCAGAATCCACAGAGAACTCAAACATATTAGCAAGAAAAGAATAAGTGATCTGATCTCAGGGTGGGCAAGGGACCTCTGAAGAAGTCAGGTGCATGGCCTACAGACATATGAAAAAATGCTCATCACCCTAAATCATCAGAGAAATTCAAATCAAAAATACTTTGAGATATCATCTAACTCCAGTAAGATTAGCCCACATCACAAAATCCCAAAACCAGAGATGTTTTAGAAATATTTTTGTGGGATTTTTTTATTCTCAAAATCCTTCTTTTTATCCCCCAAAATACAAATTCTGTATTATCACAAATATTAGTGCATTTCAAGATATGATCATTTTCGAAAAGAGAAAGCAGTGGGTTTTACAAAAGATGAAATGAGGTGTCCTGGAGGGGAAGCAGGGCCCCTGAGTAAATGTCCTTTAAACCAAGTCCATAAACATTGTCAGGAGCTGGAAAGGATCTAGAGGGTGAGCATGGAACCATATAGAAGGCTGAGAACCTAAACTAATCAGTAACTTACCTTAGTGTGGATGAGGCAGGATTTCTCCATCTGCTCAGTCCTGAACCTACTGCTGGGACAACCACAGACCCTCACAGGGAAAGGAGCCACTGCACAGGGCATTCAGACTGGAGACAAACCAGAACCTAACTTCCAATTAATTTATGTCAGTGCAGACTACAGCTGAGCAACTCCATGTTCTCCCTCAGAAAGTTATGATCCCTGAGTAACACTGGCAACAGTGATATTATTGATACGAAATTTGTTTTAGACTATGACACTAATAGAATAATTGCCTTTAGAAACATTTCCTGGAGGTTAAACGAATACAAGAATTCAACTGAAAACCACTCAGTAAGGTATTCTATTTAACATACTCATGGACACATACTTACTGATCTTTCTAGAATTTTTCAAAATATTGTAACCTAGGAAATTGATATTTTCTTAGAGGTAAAAGAATGGAATAATGTAATTATAGTTACATGTTTTTGTCTCATGTATTTTTAAATTCCACATACAAAGTGTATGACAATTAAGTTTGTGAACTGGCCATGGTGCACTTACCATGGCAGCACTATAAAGATAACTCAGTAAGATTGTTTGGTATATCAGTGTCTCAGAGACACCAGTATATGTTAGTGTCAACATATACTGGTGTCTTGCTAAGTGGCATTCATTTTTCATCTTGTGCATTTTTGTGTGCCATCATGAAAATGTTGGAGCTTGAATTAGACCAGTGAACAAACATTAAATTTCTTGTTAAATTCAGCAAGGGTGGAAGTGAAATCAGGGACATGTTAGTCCAAGTTACGGAGATAATGTCATGAAGAAAATGGCAGTGTACAAAAGGATTAAATGTTTTCCTGAGGGGAGAGAAAGTGTCACTGAAGAAATAGTAGTCAGGTGGTCAACAACCTGCAGAACTGACAAAAACATTGCAAAAATGGATGAAAATGTGCATCAAAATTATTGACTGACTTTGAAAAGCATAGCAGATCAAGCATAGACAAACAAGGGGAGGAAATCCTTAGCTGAAAATTTTAGCATGAAAAAGGTGTGGGTCTTGCATAGTGATAATGTACCAGCTCACACAGCACTGTCTGTGAGGGAGTTTTTAGCCAGTAAACAAATAACTATATTATAATACCCTCCCTACTCACCTGATATGGCCCCCAATGACTCTTCCTTTTACTCAAAATAAACAGAAGTATTGAAGAGAAGACATTTTGATGGCATTCAGAACATCAAGGGCTGAGAGCTCTTATGCCCATTCCAGATAAAAAGTTCCAAAATTGCTTTGAAGGGTGGACTAGGTACTGATGTCAGTGCATAGCTTCCCAAGGGGAGTTCTTCATAGATGACCACGTTTGTATTCTGAAATTAAGTATGTAGTACTTGTTCTCAGATAAGTTTGCAAACTTAATTCTCAGACCTCATAATACTGTATCTATTCAGGAAACAACACATTTGTCAGGACTTCTAAAGAGACAAGTCATAATCAGATCTAAAGATAGCAAAAAGAAAAAAAAAAAACAGACAGCAAAAAGGCCATGACTGGAACCAGCAGCACTCAGGATTGGATCCAGAATTTCTGTCAATCAGCTTCCAGATCAAATCAGTTTGTGGGCAGGTGGTCAGATGACTACACACTGCCTATACTAACACAATGATAGGTAATGAGGAACACCCCAAGTCAGGTGAGCAGTAAGACTCTATTGTAACAATTATTTCTCTTTTCCAAAATGTGTGTTGGAGGCAGTGACAGGAGCATGTTTGAGTAAAAATTGCATAAGATGCAAGGGAAGGTCACCTGTCCCATCCTGCAACTGTTTGGGAGAGAGGTCATTGCTGATGATACCCCCACCTAGCATAAGTTACATCATGAGGAGCTGAGTGGGGCTCAGTGCAGCTGTTCACTCAAGTTACTGGACCTTACCTTTCATTCTCAGGGCGAAATCTGCTCCAGTGTTCAGAAAATTGAATAACGCATGATGACACTTCCGTTGATGCTAGTGAGATAAAGTACAATAATCTCAGAGGAGTAAGGGGACCAATTTATCTAGAGTCCACTGCCTCATGCAGATTCTTTACTAAGTGAGAAATACATGCCAAGTAACACATGGAATGCTGTCAGTACAGGGGGTTAGAGAAAGGTGGGGTTTCAGGATCATTTAAGTCAATGACTTAACTTGAAGTTAATATCAAGTAGTTTTAAATCTGTTTGTTCAGCTACCCTCAGCCTATGCATTTATCAGCCAGCTCCCTACTGGACAGTCACTTTCAGCAGCAGGGATGACATGCAACTTTCTCCATTGCCAACAAGAGATGCCTCTCCATGAAGCATGGAATAAACATTTTCAGTAAATTCTTTCAGTCTCACCCTGAGTTGCCCAGACCAACAACAGAACAATACTAGTTATACATACTGACTTAGTAATCAGAATCTATCAGTGAAGTTCACAGGAGAGCTTTCTGCTGCAAATCCAGTGTTGAAAAGTAGGAAAGTGTATAGATAGTCACAGACTATGAGCTTCCACCCAGCCCTCCCCTCCAAGTAGGGAGGCCCCACAAAGGCTCTTTGATGCTCTGGCATGGACATGGTGGAAGGCAGGAGGGGAAGGGAAATTCAGGGCTGCTTTGGTGAATTTTGGTTACCCTCAGTCTCAGAGTTTCTTCATCTGGACAATGCAGACCATTCTAGGGGATATGGATGGGAAAGACTCCACTGGGTCTGAGTGCTCACTGCTCTTTTAATGTGTCTGTCTGTGTTGGTGTGTGTGTGTGCATGTGCATGGGTGTGCATGCACACATGCCATTATTTCCCAGGAAAACTTGGCTATTAAACCATTATTAATAATTTACACCATCAAGAAACAACATACTATGAGAGATATCTGTTTAAAAAATGATACTGGATCTGGCAGTATCATACAAGATATGTTATTGTCCACTGGATTAAAGGTCTTTAAAATTTTATGCTAGCACAAAATTGGAGTTGTCATTCTGTTTTCTGGCCACTTGGTGACCCTTTGAACTCTTTTGGGTGGGCAGTGTTGTGTTTGTACTTCCTAGGACAATCTGGAACTTTCAGCCAGGGATGTCCACCCACCAACCATTCAAGGTTGACTGGCTGGTATTACAAGAGAAAGGGGAAGATTCTCCTCCTCCAGCTATTGCCAGTGGGAGGAAGGCCACCATAGATGTTTGTATCTTTCCCCAGCAGAGATTCCATCATAATACCCCAACTCATTAGGATTGGGTAAAGAAAGAATGAGATCAAGACTGAGCCAGCTTGAATTATCTCACCACATCAGCCAGAGTCTCTGGCTACAGCTCTGAAAGTGCCCTTTGCAAAGCTATAGTGGAAAAGTCAGAATCCCAAGCCCCAGCTCATTGGAGAAGGGGTGGTTAGCTCCAGTTTCTCCCAAACTAGTCTCACCCCACCAAATTTAGTTACCAAATATCAGAAAATACTCATGAGGAAGAAACAGGCAGAAGAATTCTAGCAACATGAAAAATCAGAGTAGATCAAATCCCTCAAGGGATGACAAAGAAGATATACCAGAAAAAGCCATCCATAGAGAATTGCTGAAATGTCAGAAATAGAATACAGAATATGGATGGAACATAAGATGAATGAGATAGAGGAAAGATGAAAATAGAAATCCAAAAAGTAATTCAAAAGTTGTCTCAAGATATTAATGAATTCAAAACAAAGTCACAAAGAACATGGACATAATGAGAAAAGAGATAGTAGAGCTTAAGGAAATGAACAAGCATTTAAGGAGTTTCAAAATACAGTAGAGGTCTTCAGCAGTAGAGTTGAATAGGGAGAAGAAAGAATCTCAGAAATTTATACTTGCATTCAAAGAGGCAGAAAAAAAGGAGAAAAAGAATAGAATATTTCCTGAGAGAGTTATAGGGATTCCTGAAGGACAAGGAGATGGTCCAAAAGACACAGATACTCTATTCCAAGACATTATTGTGGTGAATTTCCAAAGAGATGCAAGAGATGGAAATAGAAATGGAAGAAATTCAGATAGTAGATAGTTTCAGAACCCCAGCATGACTCAATCCAAATAAAGTCTCTCCTAGACACTTTGTAATCAACTTTACCAAAGTTAATACAAAGGAGAAAATCCTACAAGCAGTCAGGCTTAAGAAAAGTATTTCCTCCAAAGGGATAAATATCAGAAGACTGCAGAACTTTATTTTTTTTTAAGTCATTTGTACATAGATCATGAATACATGTATTTATGCCACTATGGGATTCAATGTGTTAATTATTTGTACAAATGTAAGTGCTTACATCCTATCAATCAACATAGCCTTCACCTCCTTTACCCAATTACAGCATTAAGACATTTGTGTTCTACACCAAATAGATCCAACTTGTATTTGCAGTATGTTAGTAGGTGTGGTCCCCCTACTAACCCTCCCTCTATTGACCCACCTGCATCCTTTCCCTTCTCCCTCCCCTTCCTTTCTTCATCCTAGGCTATAGTTGTGTTTCATTTTTCATATGCAAGTATGAGTGGTTATAAATTGGTTTCACAGTAGTACTGAGTATATTGGATTTTTTTTTTCCATTCCTCAGATACTTTACTAAGAATATTTTCCAGCTCCATCCATGGAAACATAAAAAAGGTAAAGTCTCTTTTTTTTTTAATGTTGCATGGTATTCCATGGTATACATATACCACAGTTTATTAATCCATTCATGGGTCGATGGGCACTTGGGCTTCTTCCATGACTTGGCAGTTATGAATTGAGCTGCAATGAACAATCTGGAGCAAATATCTTTATTTTTCCAAATGATTTTTGGTCCTTTAGATATACACCTAGAACAGGAATTGCGGGATCAAATGGCAGGTCTATATTTAGATCCCTGAGTGTTCTCCAAACTTCCTTCCAAAAGGAACATACTAGCTTGCATTTACACCAGTAGTGCAGAAGAGTTCCCTTTTCTCCACATCCACGCCAACATCTGTAGCTTTGGGATTTTGTGATGTGGGCTACTCTTAGTGGAGTTAGATGGTATCTCAGAGTGGTTTTGATTTGCATTTCTCTGATGATTAAAGATGATGGGCATTTTTTCATGTGTCTGTACACTATGCACCTGTCTTCTTCAGAGAAGCTTCTGTTCATGTCTCTTGTCCACAATGAAATGGGATCACTCATTTTTTTCTTACTAATAAGTTTAAGTTCTCTGTGTATTCTGATTATTGGATCTTTGTTGGAAATAAAACTTCCAAAGATCCTCTCCCATTCTGAGGGCTGTCTATTTGCTTTACTTAGTATGTTCTTGGCAGTGCAGATTTTTAATTTGATCAGATTCCAGTAATGTATTTTTCATGTTGCATCATTGCCCAGGATGTCCTCCTCATAAAGTATTCTCTCAGGCAAATTTTTTTCAAGTGTTTTCCCTGCACTCTCAAAGAATTTTTATGTCTTAAGTTTAATTCCTGTAACCAGTGAGAATCAATTTTTGTTAGAGGAGAAAGGTGAGGGTCCAGTTTCAGACTTCTACACCAATTCACCCAGCACCATTTGTTGAATAGGTGTAGAAGTCTGAAATAGCACCAATTTATATTTTTGATAGGCTTATCAAAGATCAAATGATGATAAGTGTCTGGGTTCACCTCTTGTTCTTTAATTCTGTTCCATACATCTACCTCTCTATTTTTGTGCCAGTACCATGCTCTTTTGATCACTAGGATTTATAATATAGTCTGAAGTCTGGAAGCATAATTCCTCCTGATTTGTTTTTATTTCTGAGTAATGTCTTGGATATTCAAGGTTTTTTCTGTTTCCATACAAAATGAAGTACTAATTTTTCCAGGTCTTTAAAGTATGACAGAGGTGCTTTAATAGGGATAGCATTAAATCTGTAGATTGCTTTAGGTAGTATAGACATTTTAACAATGTTGATTCTTCCTATCCATGAGCATGGTATATTTTTCCATTTGTTAACATCTTCAGCTATTTCTTTTCTCAGAGTTTCATAGTTCTCTTTATAGAGATCTTTCACGTCCTTAGTTAGATACACTCTCAGATAGTTCATCTTCTTTGGCACTATTGTAAAGGGAATAGAGTCCTTGATTGTTTTTTCCCCTTAACTATTGTTGATGTATATAAAGGCTACAGACTTGTGAGTGTTAATTTTGTATCCTGAGGCGTTGCTATATTCCTTGATAACTTCTAGGAGTTTTATAGTTGATTCCCTGGTGTTTTCCAGATATATAATCATATCATCTGCGAAGAGTGACAGTTTTATCTCCTCTGGTCCTATTTGGATCCCCTTGATTGCCTTCTCTTGCCTGATTGCAATGGCTAAGACTTCCATTACAATGTTAAAGAGCAGTGGAGACAGTGGGCATGGTTCCTGATCTGAGTGGAATGATTTCAATTTAACTCCATTCACTACAATATTGGCTGTGAGTTTGCTGTAGATGGCCTCTATTGGTTTAAGAAATGTCCTTTCTATACCCATTTTCTTCAGCGTTCTGATCAAGAAAAGATGCTGGATATTATTAAAAGCTTATCCTGTATCAATTGAGAGAATCATATGGTCTTTGTTTTCAATTTGTTTATGTGATGTATTATATTTATGGATTTGCATATATTGAACCATCCTTGGCACCCTGGGATGAAACCCACCTGGTCATGATGTGTAATTTCTTTGATATGTTGTTGGATTCTGCTTGCTAGGATCTTATTGAATATTTTTGCATTGATATTCATTAGTGATATTGGCCTATAATTTTCTTTTCTTCTTGGGTCTTTTTCTGGTTTGGGACTCAGGGTGATATTTGCTTCATAGACTGTGTTAGGAAGTATTCATTCTTTTACTATGTTTTGGAAAAGGTTAAGGAATATAGGTACTAGTTCCTCTTTAAAGGTTTTGTAGAATACTGATGTGAAGACATCTGGTCCTGGGCTTTTCTTTGGGGGGAGATTTCTTATAGTTGATGCTATTTCAGAACTTTTTATAGGCTTGTTCAACATTTCCACCTCTTTCTGGCTAAGTCTAGGAGCGTGGTATGTTTCCAAGTATTGATCTATTTCCTTTAGATTTTCTTACTCTTGAGAATAGACTTTTATGTAATATTCATTAAGGATTTGTTGAATTTCTTAGGTGTCTGTTGTTATTTGGCCTTTATCATTTCTGATTGATGAAATTAGGGATGTTACTCTTCTACTTCTGGTTAGGTTAGCCAAAGGTTTATCTATTTTATTGACCTTTTCAAAAAAACAGGTTTTTGATTGGTTGATCTGCTCTATGATTATTTTGTTTTCAATTTCATTTAGTTCTGCTCTAATTTTAGTTATTTCTTTGCTTCTGCTGGGTTTGGAGTTGGAATGTTCTGCCTTTTCCAGTTGCTTGAAATGTCCCATTAAGTTGTTGACTTCCTCTCTTTCTGTTCTTTTGAGAAAGGTTTGCAACAATATAAATTTCCCTCTTTGGACTGCCTTTGCAGTATCCCAGAGGTTCTGATAATTCATGTCTTCATTATCATTTTGTGCCAAAAATTTGGTAATTTCCTTCTTAATCTCATCTATAACCCAGCTATTATTCAGCACAAGGTTATTTAGTTTCCATGTTTTTGTATGAGCATGCAGATTTGTTTTTACTGAGTTCAACTTTTATTCCATGATGGTCCAAGAAGATGCAAGGAATAATTTCTATTATTTTAAATTTTCTGAGGTTAGACTTGTGACCTAAGGTGTGATCAATTTTAGAGTATATTCCTTGTGCTGATGAGAAGAATGTGTATTCAGTTTTGTTAGGATGAAATGTTCTGTAGATGTCTGTTAAATCCAAATGTTGAATGGCTAAGTTTAAGTCTAAAATTTCTTTGCTTAGCTTATTTTTAGAGGCTCTATCCAACACTGCCAAAAGAGTGTGAAAATCTATAACAATTATGGTGCTGGAGGAAATCAAGTTGCTCATGTCTGTCTTATAAATTGAGATGCATTTTGATTGGGTTCATAAACGTTAATAATTGAAATCTCATCATGTTGAGTATCGCTCTTAAGAAGTATGAAGTGACCATCCTTATCTTTCCTTACTTTTGTTAGTTTAAAGCCTATTGTATCTGTGAATAAAATTGCAACACCTGCTTTTTTCTGATTTCCATTTGCCTGACTTATAGATGACCACTCCTTCACCCTGAGTCTATGTTTATCTTTTAAAGTAAGGTGAGATTCCTGAATGCAGCATATATCTGACCTGAGTTTTTGTATCCACTCAGCCAACCTGTGACTCTTTAGAGGGCAATATAAGCCATTCACATTAAATGAGAGTATTGATAACCCAGATAGTATTTCGGATATCAAGTTTTTCAAAAGTCCAGTGGACATTTTTAATCCTTTCACCACTGTGGAAGTTGGAATTTGATCAAAAATTTCTGAGTGAGTTTACTTTGATGGTGGAGGATTGTGCTGTTCATTAAGGAGGATAGGTCTGAGAATATCTTGGAGAGCTGGAATAGTTATGGCAAATTTTTTCAACCTGTGCTTGTCATTAAAGCATTTAATTTCTCCATCATAAATGAAACTCAGTTTAGCTGGATACAGGATCCTGAGTTGAAAGTTATTTTGTTAAAGGAGATTAAAGGTGTATGACCACCATCTTGTAGCTTGAAATATTTCAGCAGAGAGATCTACAGTCATTCTAATGTTCTTCCCCTTGTAGGTTATGTTTTTCTTATGTCTTACTGCTTTCAGAATTTTCTCCTCCATATTAATTTTGGCGAAGCTAATTATAATCTGTCTGTGAGAATTTTTATTTGGGTTGAGTCATGCCAGTGTTCTGAAACTGTCTGGTATCTGAATTTCAGAATCTCTTGTCATGTCTGGAAAATTCTCTTTGATTATTTCATGAAATAAAGCATCTGTATACCTCTAAAGAGGCACAGGTTGGCTGACTGGATACAAAAATTCAGGCCAGATTATCTGCTGCATACAATAATCTCATCTTACAATAAAAGATAAATATAGACTCAGGGTGAAGGGATGGTCATCTGTAATTCAGACAAATGGAAAGCAGAAAAAAGCAGGTGTTGCAATTTCATTCGCACATACAACAGGCTTTAAACCAACAAAAGTAAGGAGGGATAAGAATGGTCACTTCATATTTATTAAGGGTAATACTCAATATGATGAGATTTCAATTATTAATATTTAAGCACCCAACAACAATGCACCTCAATTTATAAGAGAAACTCAACAGACACAAGCACCTTGATTTCCTCCAGGTCCATAGTAGTCAGAGATTTTAACACTCCTTTGGCAGTGTTGGATAGATCCTCCAAAAAGAAGCTAAGCAAAGAAATTTTAGATTTAAACTTAATCATTCAACATTTGGATTTAACAGACATCTACAGAATGTTTCATCCTAACAAAACTGAATACACATTCTTCTCATCAGCACATGGAATATAATCCAAAATCGATCACATCTTAGGTCACAAGTCTAACCTCAGCAAATTTAAAATAATAGAAATTATTCCTTGCATCTTCTCAGACCATCATGGAATAAAAGTTGAACTCAGTAACA
>CAUYRH010021713.1:0-13720 GCA_963574655.1 Perodicticus potto | reverse complement strand
AAAATTATAAAACAGTGAATAGGGCACCGGGCCCATATACCAAGGGTGGCAGGTTTGAACCAGGCCCTGGCCAAACTGAGGTCCCAGCTACTAGGGATGCTGAGGCAAGAGAATGGCCTAAGCCCAAGAGCTGTGTGACCTGTGGTGCCACGGCCCTTTACCAAGGGCGACAAATTGAAACTGTCTCTAAAAAAAAAAAGTATAAAACATAAAAAAAATCAATTTTCAGTAGAGCCTCACTCATATCTTATTAACGAAGATTATAAAGCTCATCTATTCTGCTGGTGATTACACCCACTTCTCCAAACAGAAAAACCCATCACAACAATCTGTTTGGAAGATTAGCCAAAAATTCCAAAAGATCAAAATGTTCTCTTTTGACACATCAAATGACAAAACTTTGGGCTTACTAGATTACAGAATTTTGAAGTATTAGATTTTTATTTTATTCATAAGAGAAACCAATAAAATACTCCATATCACAACAATTTAACAAGTCATGTTTTCAAGCTTAATGTAAATAAGGAAAAGAGTCAGACAACGTTCTTATCTGTCATAATGCATGCACACTTGTAATAATAAATTAAATAATAACTAACCTTACGCTGAAGAGAAACAGCTTTATCAGACACTTGTTTACCTTCCGGTAAGCTGTCATCTTCAAGATTCTTTGATTTATAGCGAGTAGTATGTCCTCCTAAATTTGAATCACTCTTTGTAGAACTAGTAGATTTAACAGATGGCTTTGTCCCACTACCACTTTTAGGCTTTGGTGCAGGTGAGTGTCCTTTATCAACTGCTTCAAGATGCTTCTGTTTATTAAATTCTGTCCCATGCCCAGGTCTTTGTACTACATCTTCTAATGCTTTTTTTCTATCTAATAAAAAGACATAAAATGTAATTTCAATTGAAAAGAACTTAAAGTATCTTATGACATTATAAAGAAAAGTAGCATTCAGCCAAATAGCACATACATGCAAAACAATTCAAAGGGCTTTAATATAGGGCGATGCCTGTGGCTCAGTGAGTAGAGAATTGGCCCCATATACTGAGGGTGGCAGGTTCAAACCCGGCCCCAGCCAAATTGCAACAAAAAATAGACAGGTGTCATGGTGGGTGTCTGTAGTCCCAGCTACTCAGGAGGCTGAGGCAAGAGAATAGCCTAAACCCAGGAGTTGGAGGTTGCTGTGAGCTGGGAGGCCACTGTACTCTAAAGAAGGCAATAAAGTGAGACTCTTGTCTCTTAAAAAAAAAAAAAAAAGGCTTTAATATAAATTTCCTTTACATAGTGAGCTTCTCTAATACCAGTAGTTCTCAAACTTTAGGCTTTAGGATTGCTTTACATTCTAACTGAGGATCCTAAAGAGCTTTTGTTAGTGCTACACTTATTGAAATTTACCATATTAGAAATTAAAATAGGATTTAAAAATATTAATTCATATCAACTTCCAAGTTAGAGTATTTTTATAAAACAAACCATAATTCTCAAAACAAAGTTAATGAGATGAGTACTACCACTGTATATTTTTTCAGACATTTTTTAATGCTGGGCTTAAAAGATACCCAAATTCTGATATCTGTTTCTGCATCTAATCTATTGGGACACATTATTTTGATTAAAATTATATTTCGGGGCGGTGCCTGTGGTTCATCGAGTAGGGTGCCGGCCGCATATACCGAAGGTGGCAGGTTCAAATCCGGCCTCAGCTGAATAGCAAAACAGAAAAATAGCCAGGCATTGTGGTGGGCACCTATAGTCCCAGCTACTCGGGAGGCTGAGGCAAGAGAATAATCGCCTAAGCCCAGGAGTTGGAGGTTGCTGTGAGCTGTGTGACGCCACAGCACTCTACTGAGGGCAATAAAAGTGAGACAGTCTCTTCAAAAAAAAATTATATTTCGGCTCAGCGCCTGTAGCACAGTGGTCACGGCGCCATCCACATACACCAAGTGTGGCAGGTAAAACGCCCTGCTCTGATCAGCTAAAAAAAAAAAAAGTATATTTAAAAAAATCTAGAAGCTGAAAGAAGGGATCTCACAGAACTCTGAAAAGATCTGGGGGACCGGGTGGTACCTGTGGCTCACTGAGTAGGGGGCTGGCCCCATGTACTGAAGGTGGTGGGTTCAAACCTGGCCCTGGCCGAACTACAACAAAAAAATAGCCAGGCACTGTGGCAGGCACCTGTAGTCCCAGCTACCCAGCTATTCCAAAGGCTGAGGCAAAAGAATCGCCTAAGCCTAGGAGCTGGAGGTTGTGGGATGCCTTGGCACTCAAAGCTGTGTGATGTCACGGCACTCTATTGAAGGCGATAAAGTGAGACTGTCTCTTTAAAAAAAAAAAAGATCTTGGTGACCTCAAGAGGTCCTTGGCCCATACTTTGAAAATGACTTCCATTCCATTTTGTTTTTTAAAATACATTAAATAGGCTTGGCGCTTGTAGCTCAATGAGAAGGGAGCTGGCCACATACACTGAGGATGGGGGGTTGGAGCCCACACTGGGCCTGCTAAACAACTGCAACCAAAAAACAGCTGAGCGCCTATAGTCCCAGCTACTTGGGAGGCTAAAGCAAGAGAACTGTTTAAGCCCAAGAGTTGGAGGTTGCTGTGAGCTGTGATGCCATTGCACTCTATTGAGGGTGACATAGTGAGATTCTGTCTCAAAAAAATAAATAAATGAATAAAATAAAATACATTAAATGTATTTTAAAAAGAGACCTGTTAAAAGTACTTCCTAAACATTAATAATGGCCACTTTCATTGTAGAGGGAAATATGTATGTATTTATATATGTATAAATATACACATATACAGAGAGTACTGAAAGAATGAATACACATTTTAATGAACAAACTATTAAAACTATAATACTCAATATATACTGATAACAAAATATGAACAGAAGTCAACATTGAATACCTCTTATAACTGCAGAAGTCAAATGTGACTTGAGTAGGACAAATTTTAATACAGTTTTTTCCTTTCTTAAAATGTGTATACTTTTTTTGGCACCCTCTCTCTATATGTGTATGTATGTGTATTTTATATATATATAATACATACATATGCATCCATATATACACATACATATAAAATACAAACATACATACATATATATATGCTATTTCTGAAAAGGTCATTAAATCAAAATTAAGACCCAGTTAACCAGAAATATAAATAACCATACCAGATTTTAGGCTGTACTACAAGGCCATAGAGGTCAAGACAGCACGGTACTGGCACAAAAATAGAGACATAGACATTTGGAATTGAATAGAAAACCAGGAAATGAGACCAACAACGTACAATCACCCAATCTTTTTTTTTTTGAGACAGAGCCTAAAGATGTCACCCTGGATAGAGTGCAATGGCATCACAGCTCACAGCAACCTCCAATTCCTTGGCTCAAGCGAGTCTCTTGCCTCAGCCTCCCAAGTAGCTGGGACTACAGGCGTCGGCCACAACGCCCCGCCATTTTTTTTTTTGGTTGCAGCTGTCGTTGTTTGGCGGGCCTGGGCTGGATTTGAACCCGCCAGCTCAGGTGTACGTGGCTGGCGCTTTAGCCTATTAAGCCACAGGCGCTGAGCCACAACCACCTAATCTTTGATAAATCAAACAAGAACACCCACTGGGGGAAAGACTCCCTATTCAATAAATGGTGCTGGGAGAACAGGATAACCATTTGTAAAAGACTGAAACTGGATCCACACCTTTCTCCATTCACAAAAATTGATTTAAGATGATAAAGGACTTAAATTTAAGGCATGAAATGATACAAATCCTCAAAGAAAGAACACAGGAAGAACACTGGAAGATATCAGCCTGGGGAAAGACTTTGTGAAGAAGATTGCCATGGCAACAGAAACAACAGCAATAATAAACAAATGGGATTTAACTAAACGGAAAAGTTTCTGTACAGCCAAGCAAACAGACAACTTACCCAATGGGAAAGAATATTTGCATATTTTGAATCAAACAAAAGCTTAATAACTATGATTTATACAGAACTTAAATTAATCCACAAGAAAAAACAACAATCCCATAACAATCCCATACATCAATAGGGAAGAGAGATGAACAGAACCTTCTCTAAAAACAGACGAATGGCTAGTAAACACATGAAAAAATGCTCATCAGCTCTAATTATTAGAGAAATTCAAATTAAAACCACCGTGAGATATTATCTAACTCCAGCGAGAATGGCCTATATCACAAAATCTCAAAACTGCAGATGCTGGTGCAGATGTGGAGAGAAAGCACCACTTTTACACTGCTGGTAGGACTGCAAACTAATACAATCTTTTTGGAAGGAAGTATGGAGAAACCTTAAAAGAACTCAACCTAGACCACCCGTCTGATCCTGCAATTCCATTACTGGGCATCTATCCAGAAGGAAAAAAGACTTTTTATTATAAAGACACTTGTACTAGACTGTTTATCACAGCTCAGTTTATAATTGCTAAAATGTGGAAACAGCCTAAATGACCCTCAAACCCGGAATGGATTGGCAAGCTGTGGTATATGTATCCCATGGAATACTATTCAGCCATTAAAAAAAATGGAGATTTTGCAGCATTTGTATTAACCTGGATGGAGGTGGAACACATTATACTTAGTGAAGCATCACAGGAATGGAGAAGCATGTATCCTATGTATTCAACTTTGATATTAGGACAATTAATGACAATTAATGACATGGTGGGGCATGGGGGAAGGGGAGAGCAGAGAGAGGAGGAGGGAGGGGTGAGGGAGGGGGTGAAGGGAAAGGAAAAGAAAAGAAAGAAAGAAAATAGTGACTAATTCTCACATAAGTTGGATTTAATTTTGACCAAAGTATATTACTTGAACATTAATTTTTATTTTTTTTAATTTTTTTTGCAGTTTTTGGCCGGGGCTGGGTTTGAACCCGTCACCTCCAGCATATGGGGCCGGCGCCCTACTCACTGAGCCACAGGCGCCGCCCGAACATTAATTTTTAATTCAGTGTGTTAATATGTTGTTTAGGATATTATATCCTTATTTATAAGTGAAATATGCTTGTAATTTCCCTTTATAATAAAATATTTTTCCCGGCTCGGCACCTGTGGCTCAACGGGCTAAGGCGCCAGCCACGTACACCTGAGCTGCGGGTTCGAATCCAGTCCGGGCCCGCCAAACAACGACAGCTGCAACCAAAAAATGGCCGGGCGTTGTGGCGGGCGCCTGTAGTCCCAGCTACTTGGGAGGCGGAGGCAAGAGACTCGGTTGAGCCCAGAAGTTGGAGGTTGCTGTGAGCTGTGATGCCACGGTACTCTCTCCAGGGTGACAGCTTGAGACTCTGTCTCAAAAAAAAAAAAAATATTTTTCCAATTTTAATATCAGGTGTATCCAGATGAAGTACAATGATTTTGAAGTATTTCTTCTTCTTCTATTGTCTATAGGATTTGGTATAATTTGTTTTTTGAAATTATCTTTTATTTTTATTTATAAATATTAGTTGTCTATTTTTTGAGACTTTAAGAGTTAACTGATGACTCCATTCTGAACCTCAGAGTCAAAGCATTCTATGATAGACACACTGACAATGTGAATGTTACTTTTTTTGCATCATTATTATTATTATTATTGCTCAGTATTTCGTTGCAACAATCGTCTTGGTATCTTTTCTGAATGTATTTATCTTTGTTTGTTCTTTACAAGGTTTTTGTTTCTAGTCCTTATCTTAAGCATTGTTATTGTTAAATTTTGAGCCTTTTTAATTTTGTGAAGGCAAAAAGTAGAAACCAAACAAACATGTATATATATGTATAGAGGAAAAAAATAATAATAATCAAAAAGGGTTTTTTTTTTTTTTTTTTTTGTAGAGACAGAGTCTCACTTTATCCCCCTTGGTGGAGTGCCGTGGCGTCACACAGCTCACAGCAACCCCCAACTCCTCTGGGCTTAGGCGATTCTCTTGCCTCAGCCTCCCGAGTGGCTGGGACTATAGGCGCCTGCCACAAAGCCTGGCTATTTTTTTGTTGCAGTTTGGCCTAGGCCGGGTTTGCACCTGCCACCCTTGGTATACGGCATCAGTGCCTTACCGACTGAGCCACAGGCACCGCCCTAATTTCAAAAAGTTTTAATCAATTCATGGAAGTCTATAATCAATTATTAAGTCAATTAAGATGTTTCTATATCCTTGTTTTTTAAATACATTAGTGTACAGATATATCTACCCACATTTCTTCTCTAAGTTAGTAGAAGGAATAATGAGCTCTGTGGGATGTGGATCATATTTCATGTACCAGTTCTAGAATCTAATAAAGTAGAATTTTCTTAAAACCCAAACAAAAAATAAATTAAAAATTTATTCAAAATAAGTGAATATTATTTCATGGCTTTCAGTTACCTGATGATCTCACTGATCTCCTTGATATCCTTTCAGGGCTAACTGATCGAAAGCATTTTGGACTACCTCTAAATGGATTTCTAACTCGGTATGGTGAACGAGATCTGGATCTAGATCTGTATCTAGAAATGAAACGATGGCAAGTTCTTGGACTTCGACTTCTTGGTCTATATATGTAACGTATTGGGCTTCGAGAGCGACGGAACCTGTGACTTGAACTCGATCTCCTAGAATGCCTAGGACTAGGGGAATGAGAACGTCTTCTTGGAGTTTCGTTTTCTTTTCTATTGCCTTCATTTCTAAAAGTAGAGAAAAAAGCAAGATTCAGAAATATAATGTAAATTAAAATTATGGTGAATCACAAAATTACTTTGTTGAAAACAAACTATTAGCAATACCAAACTCTGATAACAAGTATTTAATTACACTTAAATAAAAAAATCTATTGTTATAATATAATTCAGCTTTATAGGTAAATTAGAAATAATCAGAACAGATTACCAGCCTTCCACTGCATGGCACTTCTGTTTTCTAGTTTACAGGACATCACCATCAATCAATTGGGCTTTTTACCAGTATTATTTTGAAAACATAGATGTTTTCAAAGTATTAAGTTATGTAAAGAGTTTAGGAAATAATTTACATAAACTAATGCTTTTCAATAATATTTCCCTGAAGGATTATGCAATCTATAAATACTTCTTTGACTTCTGTACTTGTATGAGTGTATATACACATAAATGGAGTAGAAAGCCCTAAGAGATACAGAACTTAGACCAATCTCAGCATTCAAGGCATTTACAATAGAAGATATCACAAACATAATAATAAAGTCAGAATAAAAATTTTCAGAAAAGACTAAAAGTAGAAGTTGCCAGGAATGGTGGCTTATGCCTGTAATCCTAGCACTCTGGGAGGCCAAGGCAGGTGGATTGCCTAATCTCACAAGTTGAAGACCACCTTGAACAAAACTGAGACCCCCATCTCTAAAAATAGCTGGGCATTGTGTAGGGTGCCTATAGTCCCAGTTACTTGGGAGGCTGAGGCAAGAGAAATCACTTGAACCCAAATGTGAGGTTGCTTTAAACTATGACACCATTGCACTCTACTGAGGGTGACAAAGTGAGATTCTGTCTCTTAAAAAAAAGAAAAAAAAGAAAGTAGAAGTTCATGGAAGGGGGTATCGTATTCAAGCTGAAATAAGTAAAGAAAGATTCATAAGTTTTTGCATATGTCACTGTTTAAAAGTAAAAATGGTAAAAGTAGGACTCAATGCAAAAGAAAACTACTTATGTTTAACAGATAATAAAGTTTTAATAATATTACTATTTTAATAAATTACCTTCTTGATGGAAGGATCTCAGGATTCCAATCAGGATACCTATTTTGAAAAATAAACAATATTAATGAATAGCTAACATAAGGCTAAAAGGCTTAATTAACCTTTATCTGCAATACACCAGGATGACTGTTCAAAACCTAAGTTTACATAGTGACTTAGTAATATATTAAAATATGAAAACATTTTTTAGAAATAAAATATTGTGAGTGTCTCATTTCAATAAGTAATAAAGCATTATGCTAGTAAGTATAACAGGGAAACATAATGTCCATACCTTAAAGGCCTGAAAACTTACTTAAGTAAAACAAGCAGTACATAGATAAAAAATATTAAGGAGGCACAGAAGAGATACAAGATACAAGCTTAGGTAAGAGTTAAAAGAAAGTCGTCATTAGCCAACTTTATAGAGGTCCGGAAAGCACCATTCTACCATATTCTATATGGCACTTCACAGAATACACTATAAACAGTACCCCTTAACTTGTACCAAGTGGTCCTCGCAGAAATATTCAGTGAAAGAAACAAAGAAGACAATTTACCTATATAGAAAAAGTTGCTTTTTAGGTAGCTTTTAAAAGATCTACCAATAGGCATGAATCAGGTAAGAGCTCATGTAGTGACAATACATGGGTCATTATAGAAGTAACCAAGAAATGTAATATCTGCACAGACAGAAACAAATGAAGCCCTCCCAACAACACCAATAAGCAGAGCAAGTTGAAACTTGCAAAGGTGAATCAGAAAGGACGCTGTCGACTGTGTTTCTTGGAAGTGAAATAATAGTCCATAACACAGCCTATCTCAAAACTTTTGTATTGACCTGCATACATAAACTAAGAACTAGAGGCAAAACATAAGTGTTCTGTTCCAGGAACTGATCTAGCTGCAGCAGAGAAAATGATGAAAAGAAATTATGGGGAGGAAAACCTGGAGAGGTTATCTCAGTTAGAGACAAATTATGCAAAGCCTTGAAATCAGGTAATGAGGTTACACACAAGTAAAGGTAATAGTGACTCAATAAACATTTCTGAAATGAGGATATCTTAGCAATGTTTTCAGAATAACTGCAGACAGACATCTGTATTAGGAAAGAAGATGACATTTGAGATATTTATTTAGAAATCAGGCATGTAGAAGCCACAGCTATAAGTGAGTAGCTTATAACTTAAGATGAAGTTTTTGTTGTTGTTCTGAGGGAACGCCATGAAAAGTAAACTCTTATGCTGTTATTTTTTTATTTTATTTATTAATTTATTTTTTGAATCACACTATGTTGCCTGCAGTAGAGTGCCATGGAATAACAGCTCACATCAACCTCAAACTCTTGGACGTGAGTGATTCTCTTGCCTCAGCCTCCCAAGAAGATGGGACTATAGGCACCCGACACAATGCCGGATGTTTTTCTGTTATGGTTATTACTGTTGTTTGCAGGCCCAGGCTGGGTTCAAACCCACCAGCTCCAGTGTATGTAGCTAGCACCCTAGCCACTGAGCTACAGACGCTGAGCCTACATTGTTATTTTCGAAGAAATAACCCAATGAGGCTCATAGAGGCAAGCAACTTCACATGTCAAGTGGTAACAAGGAAGTGCTTACTACCCAGAACAAAAACCTCAAGGGTCTTTTATTGAACCAGGAAAAACGCTCACTACTAGGAAACAAAGTTGATTATAGATAGAAAGAAACTAATTACATTGCCAAAAACCAAGTTTTACAATGTCAGTGAACTGAAGAAAAAATGGAAAGAAAAACAGAAGAGAGCATCCTAAGACTATGAAGTAAAAAAGAAACGATTGTGGGCAGCACCTGCAGCTCAGTGGGTAGGGCGCCGGCCCCACATATCAAGGGTGGCAGGTTTGAACCCACCCCGGCCAAATTGCGACAAAAAAATATCTGGGCGTTGTGGCAGGAACCTGTAGTCCCAGCTGCTTGGGAGGCTGAGACAAGAGAATCACCTAAGCTCAGGAGTTGTAGATTGCTGTAAGCTAAGTGAGACTCTGCCTCTAAAAAAAAAAAAAAAAAAAAAAAAACAAACAACCCCCCATTACAATTCTATGCTGCTAATCTATACCTCAATCCTTAAGCAAATTCAACCTTTGAGCCTTTTCCAGCAGTGGCCCATAGATCTATATCTAAAAGCTGAACATTTCTGACCCCCTAGAGGTGTCCTGCAGGTTCAGTACAGGGCTGGGGTTGAGAAATCTGAGCTGTTGCCAACAGATTCTCAGGAATGACAGCCTACTCTAAACTCTTAACTCAAGAGTTTACAGAAAAAGAGAGCTGAGAACAGAATTTTATGCATATCAACACTGAAGAGTAAAGAAAAAAAAAAAACCAGCAAAGAAAGATTATGGAGTAATCAGAAAAAGAAAAAGGAAAAGGAGAATCACTAGCATCATGTAAGTCTAAGAAAAAGAATACATCTTCACTCTCAACTTTATAAATTCTTTAAGAAGTAATTGGACATGGTGATTATATTAATATTAAATCACTGTATTGATGAATACAATTTCAGTAGCAAGATAAAAGCCAGGCAAAGAAATGGAGGCAACACATTCTTTCAATAAGTCACCTAGTAGGAAAATAAAAGTCTAACTCTTCGCAAAGTGGTTTTTATTTGTTGCTATTTGCCCTGGACACTGTTAACAAGATAGCTCAACAGCAAATACAAAAGCTGCAAAGGTAAGTATTTGTTTTCCCAGTCTCCCTAGAAGACAGCCTGTGATAGGTTCTAACCAATGAAACACATAAGTTATTAAAATTTCCAGAGTTTCCTAGTTTATGATTCACAAGAGCATCAGAACTATTATTCGAGAGTTAGTACTAGGGCGGCGCCTGTGGCTCTAAGGAGTAGGATGCCGACCCCTTATGCCAGAGGTGGTGGGTTCAAACCCAGCCCTGGCCAAAAACTGCCAAAAAAAAAAAAAAAGAGTTAGTAATAGCATTTTAGATCTTTGCTATGTTGCCTGTTAACTAGGCAACACATGTTCTCAAGTATGCTGTCCAGGTAGAAAGATAAAGCATATATACATTCTGTAAGTATAGTAGGAACGACCTTGTATACTGCTGCATCAAAAATGTGTTTCAGGGGCGGCGCCTGTGGCTCAAAGGAGTAGGGTACCGGCCCCATATGCCAGAGGTGGCGGGTCAAACCCAGCCCCAGCCAGAAACTACAAAAAAAAAAAAAAAAAAAAAAATATGTGTTTCAGTCAAGTCCCTATTTGGGCACCAAAAAAAAAAAATGTGTTTCAGAAGCATGATACTCCTAACATAGGCAGTACACGTGTAACAAAATGGTTAACAGCAAGGACTTAGGTAACTGTCATTATCTATATCCCAGTGTGATGCAATAAAATATATTACCTATGAAGTTTTTCTGACAAAAATGTTCCAACTGAGTTTAATGCTGAGAGAACAAACAGAAAAAGTACAGAACATGATATAATCTACAAGACATCTTTCCAGAAAGAGTCAATATCATGAAAACAGCCTCCTAAAGCAAAAGAAAAAAACATAAGAGTAGGCTATTCTATAATAGTCTGCAATGCACGAATCTTGAATGAATCCTGGATTAGAGATGTGGGGCCAACAAAGATAGTTACAAAAGGCATTCTGGAAACAAGATGGAAAATATAAATTTGGCCTATATATTAGATGGCATTATGCAATTATTGTTAATCACCTTAAGTGTGTAATGTTGTGGTTATGTAGAAGAATTTCCTTATTCTTAGGAGACAGGTGTTTAAGAATGAGGTGTCATAATGCCAGCAATTATTTTCAAACAGTTCAGGAAACAAAGGTATATATAATGATATCATAAAATAAATACAGCAAATGCTAACAACTAGTGAATATGAATGAATAACATATAAATAATGATTTTTCTCCCTTTTCCCCCAATATTTTATTCTGAAAAAAATTATTTTTATTTTTATCTGTATTTTTTATTTAGTTTTATTCTGAAAAATTTCTAAGCCATAAAGAAGCTGAAGGAATTGTAAAGAGCAAAAGATCATGAGCTAGAAAAGCTAGTTGTGCTAATTGTAATATTTATAATATATGTATGATAGTAGAAAAAATGCCTCTGTGCCTATTTTCTCAATGATAAAAATCAGAAATAACCATTATACTTAACACCCCATAGATGGAAGATTAATTATGTAAAGTACTTAAGATAATACCCAGCACCCAATAAGGGTAGTTGAGAAAAGATACAGTGCATGAGTATTTTTAATACTAAAATTCTCATGCACTATATCTTTTTTCAACTACCCTGTGTTCATAATCCAGAAAGATCCAACTAGACAAAGAAGTAATAAACCACACGAAAGGAATAAGAATCTAAATATACAGCAGTAGAGGAATGACTAAATATATTAAGGTATATACACAATACTGCAGCATACATGAGCAAAGAATGAGGATCCCAAGTACTTAACTTTTTTTTGCAGAGAAGACAAAGCCATAAAGGAATTACTCAACAGCACACAACACACTTGTATTTAGAATTCTATTAGTTGGCACTATTAGGATATGTGAGATATTCTGGCTAGTCATATATTCAGGTTAATAATTTACTGCTTTTTATGTCACTAAAAACCATCAATTAAAACAAGTTTACAATACAATACATAATTCTAAAGTTTAAAAAAAAAAGAGCAGGCAACCTGACTATGAAGGTTAATTTAGGTGTCAAATTGATTGGACTGAAGGATGCCTAGATAGCTGATGACACATTGTTTCTGGGTGTGTCTGTGAGGGTATTTCCAGAGAAGACTGATGGAGTGAGTGGACATAGTGAGGAAAGGTGGGCAGGTACCATCCAGTCAGCTAGAGGCTCAAGAGGAAAAACTAGGCAGAAAGAAGGATTTTCTCTCTTCTAGAATGGAATAATCCTCTCTCGTCTGATGCCTTTGGTCTGTGGGACTTGCATCAGTGGTCTCCTTGGGCTTTAGTCTTCAGCCTCAAATTGAGAATTATAACATTGGGTTCCTTGGTTCGGAGGCTTTCAAATCTGGACTGACCCACACACTATCAGCAACTACACAAGGTCATTAGCTTGAACATCACAGGATATCTCAGCCTCCAAAGACAATTCTGCTAATAAATCCTCTCTCTCATACGTATCTATAGCTCAAATATATTGTGGTTTTGGTTCCAGAACATTTCAACAAAACAAGTCATGTAAATTTTCTGGTTTCCCAATGCATATAAAAGTTAGGTGTAAGGCTAGACAAGGGGGCTCACGTATGTAATCCCAGCATTCTGGGAGGCCACGGCAGGCGGATAGCCTCAACTCACCAGTTTGAAACCAGCCTGAGCTAGAGCAAGTCTCTAAAAAATAGCCGGGCACTGTGGTGGGTACCTGTAGTCCCAGCTACTCGGAAGGCTGAGGCAAGAGAACTGCTTGAGCCCAAGAGTCTGAGGTTGCTATGAACTATGACACCACGGCACTCTACCGGGGGTGACAAAGTGAGACTCTGTCTCAGAGAAAAAAAAAAAAGTTAGGTGCATACTACATTGAGATTTATTAAGTGTACAAAAACACTACATCTTTAAAAATGTACATACACTAATTAAAAAATACTTACTGCTAAAAAATGCTAAAGATCAATCATTGAGCCTTCAACAAGTCACAAAGATCACTGACCAAAGATATAATAATCAGTAAGTTTAAAATACTGTGAAAATTACCAAATGTGACAAAGAAACATGAAGTAAACACATGCTATTAGGAATATCACGATTGGCGGTGCCTGTGGCTCAGTGAGTATGGCGCCAGCCCCATATATCGAGGGTGGTGGGTTGAAACCCGGCCCTGGCCAAACTGCAACAAAATACCTGGGCGACCAATCCAGGAATGGATTAACAAACTATGGTATATGTACACTATGGAATACTATTCAGCCATTAAAAAAAATGGAGACTTTACAGCCTTTGTATTAACCTGGATGGAAGTGGAACACATTATTCTTAGTAAAGCATCTCAGGAATGGAGAAGCATGAATCCCATG
>CAUYRH010021712.1:0-24106 GCA_963574655.1 Perodicticus potto | reverse complement strand
GAGGGCCGAGGGGGGAGGCCAGCACGTGGCCAGGGAGGACGTGAACACACGCGGGCCCTGCGGGAAACCTCAGGCACGTGCGCGCTCCTCAGACGCACAAACCCAGAAACGCTCCCACGATCTCGCCAACACAGAGCCACAAAGACACGAGCAGAGGTCGGCGCCTTCCCCCTAAGCTTCCCCTTTCTCATCTTCCTCCACCTGCAGGAAGGAATGGAGCCTGCCGGACTCGGGTCCTTCACTCTGGACCAGACCTTGAAAGTGAAAAGGAGCATCCGCAGTCCCAGGACAGCGAGTTCCGGAGACCCAGGCCCAGTGAAACGCGGGTGGCTGGGCCAGGCTGGCAGAGCTGCAGGTCGATAAGCATGGTCCAGATTGGGACCATGTGGCGGGTCTTTAGTGCAGCAGCAGAGATGTGGATGTAGAGACGGTGGGGACGTCAGCTTCTGTCCCTGCTCCAGATGCAAATACAGATTTACACCCAGGCCAAGTCTGGCCACTAATGCATTTCAAAGGAAGAAAATCACATCTGAGAGACAGTAGTTGCCCAGTAAACTGCACTTGGAATTATAATTTTGTGAAATTTCATTATTTGTGTCTAGACTAAAAGAAATTGAGTTTTCATTCTTTAACTACATTTCCTGTTGCTCTTAGGAGGAATGCTGTTTTGAGGGCCAACTGTCTCATTGATGAAGAGTGGTGTTTTCTGAGCTGCCCCGTGAGGGGCTTCTAGAAGTCTCTGAGGTTTGCCCTGGAGGGTTGGTCTAGGGGACATCCTGTATGCCCTGGGCCTTTTGTCCTCAGGCCCCTTCTTTCCCCCTTCCCTGCACCCCTGGCTGAACTCTGGGGGCTGCATATCCCAGGCTCTGATAGGGCTGGTCTTCACCTGGATCAGCTGTGGGACGCTGTGGTGGAGGGTGAGGCAGGATAACCCTGCTTAGGATCCGGCCCAGAGTCAGGGACAGGTTGTGATGCCAACTGATTGTTGCCTCACAAGCCCCCATTTGCCTTCTCAGCTCTCTGCTCTTAACCCTGTGTTATCGCTTCCTGGTGAGGAGCATTTACAGTGACCCATGTTCCCCTGGTTGGACCTGGAGCAGACACCCGCCTCCCCAGGACACTAGGGGCCCCATCCTCTTCCCACTTTATCTGTGTCTCATCCTCATGTACCCTCTGCTCCAGGATGCTCAGACTCCCCACTGTCTTTCACATCAGCCCCAGAAGCTTCGCTCCTGCTGCCTGCTTGTCTGGAGTCCCCACCTCAGATCCAGCCCCTCTCTGAAGTCCCATCTCACAGGCAACTTCCAGAGGTCACCAGTCCTGAGCCTTTCACCTGCAGGTGTGATATGGTGAGTCCTTCCAGAACCTTTGTCTGTCGCCTCTGGAGTGCTTAGCAAGAACTTATGTTAGGGTGGTCACACATGTTCACTTTTGTTCATTCTATTATTCAACATTTAGTCACCAAGTATTCACTAATGTTGAGTGTTAACTACTATGAAACACCAGGGCAACCAAGACTTTTTAGTCGTAAGCGACAGAAACCCCAACTCAAACTTCCTGAAGAAGGAAAATCTTTTGACTCATAATGTTAATTTACTAATCCCTAGGTACATCATCTTCAGGCCTGGCTAGATTCAGGAGATCAGTTTATATCATCTGAATGCTGTCTCTTCAACCCTCTTGGCCCTACTTTCCTTCATGTGGATACTGGAACTACAACACTGTAATGAGAATTCATTTCCAGTTTTAAATGACAGGAATGCTATCTCTAACTGGCTTCATTAAATGCATAGTGCCTGTTAATCCAAATAGTTTAACCATCCAGGGTAGTTTATCTTCAGGTATGGCTGGATCCAGGAGAGACTCTTTTCGTCTCTTATGATGCATTTTTTTTTTAAATACTTGGGGCATTCTCAGACACATTGCTTGATGTGGTATCAAGATATTGTGTAAAAGTGGTTAGGTTTGCATCTTAGTCCCTTGGGAATACTTCTTAAGGGGGAAACGCTTCGTTTTCCAGTCATGTCAACAAAAGTTCAAAATTTAGCTGCCTTGTCTCCCAGTGATCTTGGGGTCATGCATTCAACTATACCCCCATAACAGTGCCCAGGAGAATTCATGTTTTGATTGTGCCTGAGACACAGGTGTAGTGAGTCAAGGCACATACTTGAGGCAAGTCAAATGCGAGTGTGTAAGCTATCAAAGATTGAATATATATATTCAATTTAAATTTTGTTTTAAGAGAATTATAGATTCATGTGCTATATGAGAAGTGACACAGAGGTCCTGTGCACACATTACCCATTTTCCCCCAGTGATAACATCTGGCAAGAAAACCACAGCCAGAGAAGTGCACTGAGGCCTTGTCAGGTGGACGACACGGAGTCACCCTGACTCAAAATGTCTAGCAGATTGAGCGCAGTTGTGTTATAACACGTGCCACATATTCCTGTGTGTGCCTCAGCATGTTTGTAAGAGCATCACAGGGTGGTTCATAGAGGTTACAGGGTCCAGGTGTTGTGGGAGGTGTGGTTTGATTGGGGGAGGCACTCAGAGCCTTCATGAAGAGAATGTGCTGACACACAGATGTGGGGCTAAAAGTTAATTTCTCTGATTGTGCAACTAGCAACATATTCATGTATCACTTGTGTAATTAAAGTTTTTCTTTAGTGGAAATAAAATAAGTTAAAAAGCCATCATTTGTCTAACGACAGAATCTCATTGGGACTGACTGGGTCACATGTCCGTGCTTGAGCCAATCACAGTGGCCAGAAGAATAAGTGCCCTGACCTAGGCTTGGGCACCTCACACAGTCCTGGCTGAATAATTATGGAGCCTGTGTGTTTCCCAAAACATAGTCTAACAACAGCAAGGGACAGTTCCCCAGAGATGCACTGGTGTTAGCAACAACACCAGCAACACTCTGAAGAGCAGACTGAATTACTGCCCATAAACACTCACTGCCCTGTGTAGTAGGAGGTCACTGCCCTGTCCTTAACATCAGGCTGGGCCATGTGACCTTCTTTGGCCAATAAACTGTGAGAGGAAGTGGTGGATGCTCCTGGGCAGAAACCTCAGGATTCAGAGACATTTGTCACATTCTCTCTTTTTTTCCTCTGCTACAGTCAACAACCTAAAGAGACAGAAGAAAATCACAGTTAAGTGAGAGTGGACAAAAAATGTGAGTGAGGAATAAGTCTCTATTTTATAAAGCGCTGAGATCTGCAAATGTCACTCAGCAGAACCCGGCTGGTCCTGACTGATCCACCAGTTCACAAACACAGTGTGTGTCTGCCATGGGGATCTGGGCATCTGTGTGTCTTCTTTTCCCCACAGAGCCGAGTCCTCAGGGGATCTCAACAAACAAAGCCCTGTTGACCGAGAGCTGTCAGTTCCCTGGTGAGGC
This sequence comes from Perodicticus potto, assembly GCA_963574655.1. NCBI lineage: Eukaryota > Metazoa > Chordata > Mammalia > Primates > Lorisidae > Perodicticus > Perodicticus potto. The sequence continues at coordinate 20,700 of CAUYRH010021712.1, read as the reverse complement.
CTCTCCTGTGTACCTGGTCTCCGCATGGCTCCCTTTCCTACAGAGTCTCTCACTGACTATGCTCCTTGCTCCAGCCTGAAGTGTGCACAGGACCTGGCAGCTGGTCTGGAGCAGACGACAAGCTCCAGCTCAGCCTGCTGGACTGTGGAAATGAGTCTGGCTCCCATCAATACTCCTCGGGGCCTCTGGGCTTGGGTCTGATGAATTTCTACCCCAGGTAAATAGCCACAGGGGAGAGGTTGCCGTAGCTGGGTCCAGGAAGAAAACAAATGTCTTTTACTGTTGTTCAAATATTTTTCTCTCTGCAATTCAGGAAATATTAGTGCACTGGCTGGTAGCATGTTCCCTAAAGTCACATAAGGCCAGGGGTCCCATTTAGCATTTTCTCAGTTGCAGACCCATTTGGAGATCCATCAGCTCAGAGCCACCGTCCCTCCCAGAAAGAGCCACTCCTCCCCCATGGGCCTGGGTCTGTGCACTCTCAGTGTGGAGGAGGTTGCTCTGTCCCCCACCTGAGCTTCCTGAGATGCAGAGGCTGAACACGCCTCCCAGACATGCCTGGGCCTGTTTCTGTGTCCCCTACCCGACGGGCCTTCATTCCTCCTGATGTCCCGGCTCATCCCTGAGGCTCATGACCTCACAGGTCACACATCTTCATGTCACATGTGTAGCTTTTCTGTTCAAATTCTTCACCGAGGGCTCAGTAAGGGGCTGTGGAAGGTCAGTCTGCAGCTCTTGGGTCCAACCCACGCCCCACCATTTCTCGAGTGCGGGACTTGGGGACTGAGCCTGTTTCCTCACCTGTGCAACGGGGAGGATGGCCCCTTCCTCAGGGGCTGTTGGAGGATTGCCCGGGACAGCATGCAGAAATCAGTGCAGCCCTGGAGATAGATGGTGCTCAGACGGTGTGGTGGTGTTACCTTGTCCACAGAGGGATGGGAGGAGCAGCTGACTTACACTGCGAAGGAAAGTAAAACGCCGTCTCATGCGTCACTGCAGTTACTGTCCCAATAACCTGGCATTTTCTGTGGGGAGGGCTGAGCCTCCTCAAGGTCCCACTGTGACGGGGTGAGCTTCGCTGAGTCTTTCACACACCTGGGTCTTGCACACTTGGCTATCCCAGTAGATTCTCTTTTTTCTTTAATTTTGATGAATATCTACTCAGAAAAACAAAGAATAAAACACTCGTCTCCTTGTCCTCTTATCACATCCTTGTGCCTGGGGGTCTGTAGAGGGAAGCTTGGGGGCACAGAGCATGTGGCACAAATTGTCGGTGTCGATGGAAAATGAAGCAGATCCTGCCTCATAGCCATGAGTTCCAATTGTAGTCAATATATTCACACGGGAACAAAAACGTCCATTCAAATAGTTACCGGAACATCATTTGTAAGAGCTTAAGACTAGACAATCCCAGACAGGGGCCTGGCTCCACCCTGTATGCCAGTCTCCAAACACAGTGTCACACACGTATGTTGGTTTAAAACAATCATGGAGAGAAATTAGTTCAGGGACGGCTTATACTTGACTCTCGTCTGTGTAGATGGGGACACACACGCACACACCCGCCGTGTATCTGATCCCTGTGCCCCTGGTTGGTGTCCCAGCATCTACTGTACACGTGGAGCCATCCACCATTGCAGGTGACTCAGGGAGCCCAGTGGGCAAAGCCCTGTTCCTGCCGAGGTGGCTTCCTGATGGGCCCCTGTTGGGGTACTTGTGTGTGTGTGTTGGGGGAACAGAGGAAAGGCTCTCCCATCCCCTGCCTCACTCCTGAATTGGCCAGACAGACTCTGGTGGGGTGAAGCCTGGTGCTCATGGGATTCATGGACACAGAGCAGAGGTGGGGACAGAAAACATATCCCTGCACAGACGCCCTGGTTCTGTCCCGAGATTCTCTTCTTAATCCCCAAATCACCTGGAAACGCTGCTGCGGCCGGGATGGCTCCCACAGTGCAGGCAAGGCCCGAGAGCCCCGTGTCCTCATCACACCTCTCCCCACCCCTGCCCATCTCCAACTGCACTGTGCAGGCAATGCCTGTCCCAGGTCTGCACCTGCTCTGGGGGTCTCCTGGGGGTGGCTTGGGTAGGTAATTCCCCTGGGAGGTTCTGGGCCCCAATCCCTCATCTCCTGGCTGAGATGGAGACGCTGGGAGTCCAGAGACAAATGAGGTGCTGGAGGGACCATTTGGGGGTCTGCAGCTGGGCCTGGGCCAAGGTGCTCTCTGGGGCAAGGTGAGGACCCACTGCTTGGTCTCCGGGGCCTCTTGGATCCAGGTCTGTGGCCACCAGTGGTACTGAGATCTCCACGGATCAGCCATTTCCTTCCCAAATTGGTAAAGCCTGACCCTGACCTTCCTGGCAGGTCAAAGGCAGAGACACTGGGTCCACTTCCGCTGGTTAAAGGTATGAGCCCTGAGTAGCTGGGTCCCACTTATGGCACCTGTCTCAGCTGCTACACCGCTCCTGTGTCTCCCCAACTCTGAGGACAACAATCTGTGGGATGAGACCAGTTGTCCCCACGCTTGTCCCCTAGTGCAACTGCGTGGAGCCAGCCACTTTTCTGTGCTCTGGTCCCCAGGGGGCCCAGGACATTGACACAGCAGTGGCCTGAGCACTCCCCAGAGGGGCACTCTGCAGTACTGGGCCCTCACCCACATCACACACAGCACAGACATGCTAAAAAGTGACCAGAACAAGTGTGACCTGTGAGGGACAGACGCAGCCCCAGCTCCAGGCCCTGGGCAGGCCCTGTGCATCCAGCTCCCCGAGGATGGGCTGGGCTGAGCCGGGTGACCCTGTACTGTAGGACATGTGTGGGATGCCCTGGTGAGAAGGCCCAGCCCTGCCAAGGGGGACCGTCTGTCCTGCGGGGGGTGGCCTTCACTCTGCATGTTTGACTCTGCTTATTAAATTAACCAAAGTCTAAATCATACTTGCCATGTCCCATCCCCACTGACCTCAGAGGACTGGCCGCTAACCTCTGTGGGAAAGCACTCCAGGCACCAGGAAAACCTCGCTGAGAAAAATCAAGCAGGCGCCACACCCTCCGACAACCCACTCCAGTCCTCAGTGCTGAGCTCTTAGGCCTCGCCTGTTTCACGAAAATTATTTGCCCCCTGTGTGCCCATTAGAAGGGGAGGGTGGATTAGCTAGTCTGGATGGAAGGAACCTGCTGGGGAGAGGAGAATGAAATCAGGAGCTAACAAGACACCGTTGGTGGCGGTGCCTGCTCACGTCCCTCCGGACACAGCAGGTGTGACACTCTGGTCCAGCTCCGTCTCTCCTGCATCCCAGGACACATGCGCCCCTTCTCTGTTCGAGCCCAGAGCTGACAAACCTCACTGTGACCTCATTTCCCTTTCATGCCTGGGCAGATTCCTTCCTAGGCCCCATCTTGGTGCCTCGACACCACCTTCTGGGTCTGTTTCTGGCCCAAAGTCCAGAACACCTGAATCCAGTCCTCCCTTTCCAGGGAGATACTGAAAATACGTGAAAATGGTCCCAGAGGGAGCACCTGCTGAAGACACAGCAGCCCCAGCCACAGGCTCTGGCCCTGCACCTGCCTCCTCCCAACACTCCGCTGTCTCCCACGCGTCCACCCTCCGCCTCTCCGTCTCCCTTAAATATGAGGAGGAGGAGCTGAGGAGCTCCCATCTTAAAGGAAACTCTTCCCTAAGCCCATTTTCTCTCCAAGTATGTCTTTTATCTCTCTCAAATTGCAGTCAATCTTTTCAATTTTTCTAAATTATGGATTTTAAAAGTAAATTTATTGTCACTAAGAAGAATGTGCTGTGATAGTAAATGAACGCCCTCTTCCTGTAACTACCACTTAGATCTGAAATTCCAAGGTCTCACCATAGACAACCGTGTCTTTCATGAACCTTGCAGAGATACTTTAAATACATGCAAAACCATGTACATGTGGGTGTTTTTCAAAATAATATAAGTGTATAATATGCACTTGTCTTTTTGAAAATTTTTCATTTTTTTTTTTTTTTTTTCCGTTTGAGACAGAGCCTCAAGCTGTCGTCCTCTGTAGAGTGCTGTGGCATTACAGCTCACGGCAACCTCCAACTCCTGGGCTCAAGCGAGTCTCTTGCCTCCGCCTCCCAAGTAGCTGGGACTACAGGCACCTGCCACAACGCCCAGCTGGTTTTTGGTTGCAGCCATCATTGTTGTTTGGGGGGCCCAGGCTGGATTCAAACCTGCCAGCTCAGGCGTATGTGGTTGGCACCTTAGCTGCTTGAGCCACAGGCGCTGAACCAAAAATTTTTCATTCTTTTTCTTCCTCTACTAATTCTTAAGATATGTGTCCTGCATCTATTATTGGTTACATAAATCTTTTAACATGTATATTTAATTTATTACTCTTTAATTGATAGCTCTACCTCTTTTCTGGTTTATAGTTATTATTTTCTTTTAAAATCAGCCATATAAGTGATAATTACACGGCTGATAATTATAATTATTAATTCCAGTCATCGCCCTCTGGTCCTGTTTTGCTTTTTATTTCCTCTCTTGATGTTATTATCACTTGGTGATTATTTACTGTTATATCCAGTGCACCATTTTCTTTGCTCACTGTAACTTATGGTATTTCAAACTTTCTTCTCAGCCCATCATCTTCCTCTTTCATCTATATCCTTAGATGTTCTAGTAGTGAAGAGACCGTGGAGTTAAACTCTTTTTTTATATCTGTAAGAAAGCTCTGGAAGTTCTCACTCAGCTTCCCCGTGAATATCATCTACCCAGCACGTTTTCTATTTTCCATCTGATCCTTTACAGAAACACTAGGCTGGCCTCCAGCCTGGCAGGAGGATGGTGTCCTCCCAAGAGGGTCACCTGTCCTACCACCTGCAAAGGCCTGTTCTGTCACCCATGCCCCTGAGGGGGGACATCCCTGCCCTTCTCCCACCACCATGTAAGCTATGAGGGGCTGGGAGGGACTCGCCCCCTGCCCAGGGCTTCTCCCTCCCTGCAGAGTCCCTCCCCCCACCCTTCCCGTGGATCTGGGTATGAGAGTGACTGTGACGCAGCCCACCTCTGATGCAGCTCAGGTGGGAGTGGGCTATGTCCTCTGTCTTCTGCACACACGCCCCTGGGTCCTGTCCACCCTGGAAAGGGGTCCTGGAGCAGCAGGGGAGACTGTTGTCTCCTGTGCTTTGAAGGCAGCAGGTTTTTGTGGGCTGAAGTGCTTTCAGACACTTAGCAGATAATTTACAGCCCACCGTAAACAGGCATTGCTGCTTGTGGGTGTTTCTCAGAGCAGTGTGGGAACGGGGGTCTCAGATCAGAAGAGGAAGGAAAGAAAGATGGCCCCTCCCCCTGAATAGAGGTGTCATATTAGCTCACAGACGGTGATGCACTGTAACAGGCTTCCATGTCCAAGCCCAGGGCTTGGGAGCTACAGCTGTGGCAGCTGCAGGCCTGGGGGAGACCCTGAGGACACGGAAAGAAGGCAGAGGGGGACAGCTGTTCCCAAGTCACTGGGTCCAAATGGTGGGCATACCACAGACACAGTAGACATGCTGACGCTTCTCTTACCTTGGGATGCCCGGCCAGGATGCTCTGTGTGGAGTCAGCACTCTTGGCAGAGTCCCCTGCTCCCTGTGTCTGGGGCTGGGGGCTGGCGGAAGAGCAGAGTGCACCTCCACAAACATCCTCCCAGGCGACTGTGGAGGGCACACATTACAGAATTCAGACGCTCAGTGGTGCAAAATGTAATTACTTTTATATAACTGGACTTATTTTCTATCATGCCCCAATATTCTGACTGATGCAGGAAACATAATTTAGTCAATTCTGGGAAAACTCACTCAAATTCAAAGTCACGTGATAGAAGGCGTGGGTGTGGGGTGCTGCAGGAGGACACAGGAGGGAATAAGCAGAATTAAAATACACACATGCATCGTCATCTGCGGGGGATGCAGCCAGGGTCCCTGGGCAGTTGAGACACGGTCTGTCCCAGCTCCAGGAGGTGGAGGGTCCAGAGAGGGGACAGGAATACCCAGCCCCTCTTTGCCCCATCTCCCAGCAGTACCTCCCACTATCCAGACCCAGCCTAAAGCCAGCTGGCCTGGGGCCTTGGGAAACCCAGCTCCCAGGGTTCCCCCCGCCCCCGACCCTACTAATCCACGGCAAAGTAGGAGGGGCCAGGCGTGGGCAGGAGGACATCAGGGCAGCTGGCCCAGGACAGGCCATTTTCATTCAGGGCATTTGCGTGTACACTGAGGAGGTGTGGGAAGAACAAACACACATGCACTGCTCTCCCCATCTCCAGCTCTGCTGTAACCACTGTCCCCCTCCTTGCCTGGCCCAGGCAGGGCCTCTTCTGAAGGCTCTAGGCCAAGAACGGGCAGGGGACCTAAGGACACCTTCTTCCGGGTGACAGTCTGGCTTTTGTGCTTCCAAGTTCGGAGAAGACTCAGGAATGAGCTGGGCTGTTGTCTCAGCTGCAGACAGGAGATGGTAGGGCCTACTTCGGCTGTCCCTGCTGGTCATTCCCACAACTGGCCTCAGGGAGAGGGTGACAGACCCCTGAGGTCAGCTGTGCCAGGTGTTCAGTGGTCCCTACAGTGCTTCCTTGCCCTCCTGCTCCCTGACCCCACCTGGAAGAACAGATACCCCTCGCCCAGAGCAGCCATGGGGCCTTTCATGGTCTTAGGTCTGACCGCATCACACATTGCCTCAAAGTCTCCCAATGCAGAGGAAGCATTTGATAAACCCAGTGCCTTTCAGAATAAAAGCAACCAACAAAGTAGGAATGGAAGGGATGATCTTCAACCTGAGAAAAGCACCTGTGAAAAGCCTGTCAGACTCACTGGTGAAGGGGGGGAAGACCACACAGCCACAGCCACTCAGCTCTGTGGGGCCTGTTCTCCCTCAGCAACTGGGGGGGAAAATGAAATACAGGAATAGAGGGAAAGGAAGAAGTAAAAGTGTATTTATTGGCAGATGACACGATATTATGTATTGAAAAACTTAAGGAATCCATAAAATGTTAGCAATAATAAAGGAGTTTAACAAGGATGCAAGACTTAAGATCAGTATATGGAGTCAGCTGTATTTATATACATTGGCAATGAAAGTCTGAAGTTCACATTTGAAATCAATTCCACTTACAATAGCATGAAATAGAATGAACTTAAAAACAAATTTAACAAAAGAAGTCCAAGTTTTGTACTCTGAAAACCACAGAACATTTTTGAAAGAAATTAAACAAGACCTAAATAAGTGAAAAGACATCCCTACTCATGTTTTGGGAGACTTAACATTATTAAAATGGGAAGATATGCCCCCACATTTATCTACAGACTTGATGAAATTCCTTCCTGACGTTCCACCTGTCTCTTTTGCAGGTATGGATAAGCTTATCTAAAACTGGATAAGGGACCCAGAATAGCCAAAACAATTGTGAAAAAGAAAAAGAAAATCAGAGCACTCCGACTGCAGAGACCAAAACAAGGTGGTGTTGTTATGAAGCTAGACCTGTACTTCAGTGGAACAGGATTGAGAGTCCAGAAACAGCCCCACACAATTATCCTCAATTGATGTTTGACAAGACCGCCGTGACCATTCAATAGGAAATAATAGTCCTTTCAACAAACAGTGCTGGGACAATTGAATACAGCCCACGGGAAGAATAAAGTTGATCCCCAACCTCACACCATCTACCAAAACCAATTCAAATGGATCAAAGACCTAATTATAAGAGCTAAAAACATAAAACTCTTATAAGAAAAAATAATAATAAATTTCATGGCCTTGAATTAGGTAACAATTTATTGGATCAAAGCACAAACAATCCTAGGAAAATACACAAATTGGACTTCATCAAAATTAAAAACTGCAGTGCATTAAAGAACACAAAAAGTGAAAAGATAATCTAGAGAATGAGAGAAAAATATTTGTAAATCTCATATCTGATATGAGCCTAGCATTTAGAATATATACATCACACATCTTTTTTTTTTTTTGCAGTTTTTGGCTGGGGCTGGGGCTGGGTTTGAACCTGCCATGTCTGGTATATAGGGCCGGTGCCCTACTCCTTTGAGTCACAGGTACCACCCAGCATAAAACATCTTATAACATAACAATACAAAGAAAAATAACCAATGAAATAGTGGGAAAAGGATTTGAGCAGACATTTGTCCAAAGAAGAGATGCAAATGGCCAATATTTCTCAATACCTGAGAAAATGCATAACATCACTTGTCATCAGGGAAATGCAAATCAAAACCACAGTGAGATGCGATGTCACACCAACTAGGACAGAGATAATCAAAAAATGAAACGAAAACAAAATAAAAATGAAAATAGTCAGTATGGTAAGGATGTGGAGAACCTGAATTCTTCACAGATTGCTGGTGGGTGGAAAGTAAATTTTCCGACACAGAAACAGCCACAAGTTCCTCACAAAGTGAAACATGCAGAGCGACTGCACTCCTAGGAGAATGGAAGACATATGTTCACACGGATATTAGTGCACAGATGTTCACAGCAGCATTATTTAATAGCCAAGAAGTGGAAACAACCCAAATGGCCATCGATGGATGAATGAATAAACAAAACGTGGCGTATCCATCCAATGGAACAGGAGCGTTTATTCAGCTGTAGAAGGGAACGGAGCACCTGCAACCATGGGGATGAGCCTGGCAGCGCCACCCAGAGGAAAGAAGCCAAATACCAACGATACATATTTCATGATTCTATCTCTATAAACTGTCCAGATTGGGCAACTCCACAGAGACGGAAAGTGGATGGCGGATGGAGGCGGGGGTGCCAGGAGCTGGGTGGTGGGGCATGTAAGTGGTAGGATTTGGGGGGAGATGAGTATTCTGAAATTAGTGGTGATTGTGGCACAACCTCAGGAGTACACTATAAAATAATAAATAGCGTAGTTTAAGTTGGTGAATTCTATGAGCTGTGAATTATATCTCCATTTGTAAAATGTACAAAAAGAATTAGGGAGCAGCTGGATACACTCAGGTGGCTGGGGCATGTTCTAAGGCAAGTTCACCATCTGCCCTCAGAGAAGCAGAGGCAGCCCCCAGATCAGAGGCCCTGTAATTGGGGGTCAGCACGAGGATGTCATTTCTCCTCTGCACCCAGGGTAGCTGTGTTGGAAGGGGAAGGGGAATCGTGGGCTCAGCCACCCTCCTGGTTCCCCACCTTCCAACCCAGGGCCTGCCTCTCCCTGCAGAGCGTTCCTGCTGCCTGATTTCCCAGGTATCCCCGGAGCCTGAATTCTCCCCTGCTCAAGGGGTACCTCAGTCAGTTCGGTTCCTGCCTGGGACGTCTCACTCTGAAAGGTCCCCCAGTACTCTCGTGCCCCTCAGTCCTGTGTCCCTCTTAGGCCAGGAACCACCAGCCAGCGCCGACCCCCAGCCGGCAGCGTCGGAGGGATGTGGCCTGCCCTGTCTTTTCCCCATAAAAAATTAACTTTCATGACATGTCCTCATTCTAGAAACAACTCATTCTCATTGCAAGAAATTTAGAGAAAACAGAGAAGCAGAAAGAAAAATGTCCCCATGGCACCAATTCTTTGCTGAGCACTGAGCAAATACAGACAAGTGATTGTCTTTCTTTTTAAACTAAAAATGTAACCACACTGTCCAGGTTATTCTTTTTTATTTTCTTTTAATACAAAATTTATTTCTCTGTAATAAAAATTCCAACATTGACAAATAATAGTCCAGTGGAAGAACACTAGCGATTAACATTGAAAACTTTTTAAATTTAATAAATAGAACTTGGGCATTCAAAATTCTAGCTGTAAACCCCATTAAAAAACAAAACCAAAAATAATCCCTTTACAAAAAAGAGGCAAGAACAATAGATCAGCCAACTAGTGGCTTCACAGTTTTTTTCTGTTTGCTTGTTTGGTTTTTTTGCATTTTTGGCTGAGGCCGGGCTTGACCCCACCATCCCCGGTATATGGGGCCGGCGCCCTACTCCTTGAGCCACAGGTGGCGCCCTTCACATTCTTTTTACAATAACTATATTTCAATTAAGTCACGAACATTATATTAACACATGAGGTATTCTGGGTGGTTCAAAAACTGAACCAAGTTTATAAAACCACCGATCATAGTGACCGTTTCTACACTCTGCTGTGCTTTTAACGTAACCACTTCGCACCTTACTACTTCTTGTCATCACACTAATGTGACATTGTATTTCACCTTTATGTATTTAAATAACTATACATGTATGTACAGACACATACTCACAAACGAATACATTCTAAGGGAGTTTCCCACTCAATATACAGGAAAGCTGGATTCAAAAACATGTATCTGATAGTTCCTCTCACATTTACTAGGGTATCTGCCTAGAAATGAAAACCCTTAATCAAGTCTACTTACGGAAGAACAAGGTGCAATAATCATCAACATTTTTGTTGCTCAAATAAAACAAATAAATGCTTACTTCAGGCAAAAAAGGAACAAAAGTTCTGTCTGTATGCAGCTGCATCAGTGTTGTTAACAACTTCCTCATTTGAAACAACATTCTCATTACATTATATTTAACGTTTCTTTTATATAAGAAAAAAATCCAAAATCTTTCCCCTTCATGATTAAATATATGATATAATCCTATGGCAATATACTGCCCAAGGCATGGTGGGGCAAAGTTGGAAATTTTACTCTTTATACTAAATAGTTTAAGAGTAAAAGAATTGTTACAAATGAAAACAAATGAATTAACTTTGACTCTGAGAGCCACAGCTACTGACAGTTTCAAGTTACATAGTCTGAGCATAGTCATGAAAATTGCTTATGACTATAATTACATATCTACAATGATGGAACTCTACGTAAGAGAATGCCAATATTCCAACCTAAAGATGCGAGTGAGCTGAACTACGTTATGTAAAAATGTAGTCCAGCTTCTCAGCTACTGTGTAATTCAATGAACTATGACCAATATTTAAAGAAATTTTCCCAATAAAGTAACTTTTTAAAACTATCCTCTAAGAGATTTCCATTAATAAATCTTACAGCATGACAGAATTAATTTATAAGCTCATTAGTGTCAGAAATGTAAAATATTCATTTTAGCAATGTGTTTCAGCCCTTGAGATTGTCTCTATAACCATCTACTGAAAGAAATCTAATTCAGTTTAGTAAGTTGTCACTATTAAAATAAATTTCACTAACACATAATACTGTTAACAGTAAATATTGAATTCTAGTTCAAATACAAAAAGGAGCCATGATAAATTCGGGCACACCTTATGGTCAATATTTATGTCTTTTTTTTTAATTAGTGGCCACTGAAAAATTCAACTAAAGTCATCCTGTTTTTCTGATGCCAAATGAAAAAGACAGCTCTCGTGCCTCCAATCCAGTGAATTTTATCTACATGGGTACTTTGGATCTTTCATTCAGACAACTATTGTTGTATCCCTGCTGTAATGCGACTGAGGCAAAATAAGCTCGATTTTAAAACCCAAAGACCGATAAGTTATATTAATACTGCACAAGAGGCTTCCTGAAAGGACAAGCATTTACTTCACAACATCATAATTTAAAAGAGGTTTCATTATCTAAGGAAATTTTCCAATACATAGTCTTCAAAACTTAGGATAATTTTCATTTCGGGAATATATTGCTGCTGTAACTTCCATGAACATCCTAGTTCAAACTAGGGCAAGACACTGTAGAATTGATACTTGCCCAACTTATTTGGCCTAACAGTAAAATCTCTCTTTTCATTGTGATACTAGTATTATTGCTGTTATAACACAAGAGGGTATCTTGGGAAAAGGGAATTTTCAGAAAAATAACCGAAACTCAAATACTGACAAATTAGAATATTCCTAGTTTCATTTCTCCCCAAAATTCTCTCTAAGGCTATCCACTTGAGACCCCTTTACAAACTCCAGATTGCGAGAGATTCAATTTTATAGTTCAAGGTTATACTTGACTCTCCTCTCACATCTTAACTCTCCTTTTTATGGGGAATACACATTTTGGAAATGGAAATGCATCAGCAGTAGTTTGGTAATTTCCTACTAAGTTCAAAAGTGTTTTACCACAAGATATGTGAACTAAGTTAAATTCTTTAAGTTTCAGAATACTACCTAGAACAAATAAAAAATATTATTTTATCTCAACTAGACCAGAAAAGAAAAACACATTTAGTAGATAAAAGCAAACAACCACAAAACAATAATCACCATAAAATCCAAAACACATATGAAAAACCTAGGATATATTTAACTGCCTCCTGACCCACATCAGTGACTATTTGCCAGTTTGTTTTATTGTAGGACACTTTATTTCTAAACTCACTGGAGAGTTAGGATTCTATTCTAAGAGAATGTAAAAATGTTTGTTGCACTTGTGGCTGATCTATTTTGGATGTCATTATCTACTTTACTACAAAAGGTCATTTCACAGATACTATTTTTTGCAGGGCATAATTCTTTGCATCAGATTTTTGGTACATATTTATTACTCCCTGATTGTCTTCAAATCATTAACATTAAAAAACAAATAAACCCTTAGGACGCCAGGTTCCTACCAGTGACAAAGAACCTCCTTAGGTTAGGGACCTTGAGATGCGAATCACTACAATGCACGTATTTCTTAGCACCCAGATCCTAAGAAGTAAGAAAAGCAGAGAGCACTCCAGCACTGCACAGCAGGGAAATCTAATGTCTTTACAATGGATTGTAACTGACTTCTGACATACAGCTATAAAACAATTTATTAGAGTTGTATATAAGGCAAAATTCTGAACTGAGTATCTTCTTGGGTCGTCTCCTTGAAGGCCTTGTCTCACGTTTTTACTGTTAAAAGTATTTAAGAAAAATCTTTTCTAGGAAGCCTTTATACCACTCTATAAGCCTGGCGAAAAACCAGGAATGTGATCTGCTCTGACCAATTTGGTATAATACTGCTTGAGTCACACCCTTTATCCTTCCACCTCTTAGTTAGTCTTGACCTAAATGAGCCTTGGATGCATCAAGAAATCAAACCACTTTGCCACAACTAAGCATATTCAAAAGGATATAATGAATGCTCTGAAAGAAAGACAATACATAGGCCTTTCAAAATACCAACTAAAACGTGGACAATACTCATTGGAAGTTTAAATGATTGTATGTCTACTTAAAAAACAGTTGTGTTTCATAGTAATACCCTGTACTCCAAATAAATAACTAAACTGGCCAAGTTCATGTTCTATGAAAAACTCTGCTGTTAATATACTTTGTCTAATAAAAGGAATTAAAATACCTACCTTTAGATTTTGTTTTATGCTAGTTTATTCAGCTATAAAGGATATGTATTGGCTTTATCTTAGTTTCAAATTTAAAAGAAACATAAAATTGTTAAAATGTAAACATTGCGATTTAGATAAATAAGTTACTGTTCCGGAGTCACTTTGTTAATCTTTCTTTTACAGTAATGATCGGAAGCCTTAGAAGATTTGCATTAGTTATATAATGCTTTGTTTACATTGATATACATCAAAGATAAATTAAAAATTATAAATAGTAAGGAACATTTTAAAATTAGTTCAAATTATGTTAAACTTCCTTGTGATACATAAATTAAAATGCTAACAAAAAAAGATCATCGCATCAAAATTTCACCCCTCTAAGGAAACCCACAACCTCTCTGCAGAAACAGCTGACCTATCTATAGTACTACGTACAAAATCAGCCCAAGGCCACAACCTCATCATCCCAGCACAGTGATAGTCCAAAATACAAATGGTTTTTGCCTGCTCTACTACTGTCAGAATACCAGTTTGGTGTTGAAAGTCTTGGTTAGCCAGACTTTGAAAGCCCCAAAGTACAGCACAAGCTTCTATATGAAAGAAGTACAAGAATAAACAGTGTGTGCCTTTCTCAAAAACTTTGCTTTGACCCTAGAAACCCATGTATTTTAATTTTGTGAACAAAATAGCTACAAAACACACATACATGCACTTATAAACACACAAAACTATGGGATTAACAGAAATGCTACCCTTTTATCTGAAGGGCATTCTTCTCAGCTAGTTTGAGAATACAGACTTAACCAGCAGTTTGAGAATACAGACTTTTGTCTTGTATACTTTATCATATTTGTCAAAGGTAATTTGATTTTTTTTTTTTTTTGGCCTGATAAGCCTTTTTATATCCACTTTTCCCTTCAATGAAACAAATTCACAGAAAAATGACCTGTGAGCAAGCCCTACGTCACTTTCTCCTTTCCATTACAGCTCCTACAGAGTAACAGGAAGAACCGTCACATGGCAGCATTTAACGCTAGGTCATTGTTGCTGTGGGGCCCACTGATCACTGAGTCATGCAGTTGTCTCCCACGTCCTGAGCGTAGCAGTCTGATATTGTAGTCCTTAACTCGTCAATGTCCTTCCATAACTGGCACACATCGGACAATTTTTTAGTGAGTGATTCTTGACTATGGTCATTCTCGGTCTCCTCAGCTGAACAATCCATTGATCTGATTCCCAGTAATAAAGAAAGATCAGGCTCGTGGCCCTGAGCACGCTGATTAAGAATACTACCCAATGCTTTCAAGTCAGACAAACAATAGGACATTTCCTTGCACAGCTGATCAATCACAGTGAAATCAAATTGAGGCTGTCTGGGAAGAAGTGTCTGCTGCCTCGATGGGTCTGCTTCCTGACCCTGATCCATTAAAGAGCGCATCTTTTCTGTCTGTTTTTGGTTTTCAAGCAATGCTTTTGTTAATCTCTGTAGGCGTCTTTCTTTCCTTTCCAGCTCCTCCATCATATTTTGAGTGGCCAATTTCTCTTTAGAAAGTTTCCCTCGCACAGACTGAATTTCTGAAGTCATTCTGTCGGTCTCAGCTTGTTGACTATCTATGATCTTACGAGCAGTCTCGTTTTGCTCTCTGAGATCATCATTTTCATTCTGAAGCTGTTTTGCATCTAACATGGGGAGGCGAATTCCATCTTCAAGACATCGTTCTACTTTTTGTTGCAAACTCTGAACAGTAGTTACTAACTCTTTTTCTTTCTTTTTCTGGCATATTAACTGTGCCTCTTTATCTTGACATTGTTTTTTGATCTCTTCAAGCTTTTTTTCTGTAGCTATCAAAGTCTCTTGCAAACTCTTATTTTTTTCTTCTAGAACCTGCAACTGTCGACTCTGACTCTGTACATCATCTAGGGTCGGAAGATCAGCCAGATACTTTTCCAAGATCTCAATTCTCCTCTGCTTTTCTTTGTTTTGTTCCGATTCCTTCTGGCATTTCTTTTTCAGGCTACTGATGTATCTATCTCTGGTTTTAAGCTTTTCCTCCAATCTCTTCTTCTCTTCACTAAATTGGCTTATTTTTTGTTTGAGAAACTCATTGAGCTTCTCAGTAGATACAAGCTTTTGGTCAAGTTCTTCTTGCTGGGAATGGGACACTGATTCCTCTGAAAATGGAGACTGGAGTGAAGTGTCCTCATATTGTGGCTGCAAACTAGCCACATTAGGATCCTCACAATTTACATAATGTCCTAGTGTGGCATGTTGTCCCCGTAATTCATTATGCTGCGTCCTCTCTTGTAGGTGGGTAATTTGTTGCTTCTGCCGATCCATTACAACTTCTTTCTGCCTTAGAAGCCCTTCTTTTACTTTCACCGTTGATGCCCACTTACTGAAATCCTGATAGCCAGAAGGCGAACAACTTTGATGAGACGATCCAGTCAAAACCTGTGTTTGGTGCTTCAGTTCCTTGTCGAAACTCTTCAATTTGCTGTTGTTGCTAAGGCGCTAAACTGTCAGAATCTTCTGTCGTTCCACCTTCCAAAGGGCTTGTCCACAACTGCTTCATAAGCCACATCTGAGTCCTCACAGAGGGCCGAACGGGAACTCCATCTACTGCCTGTTGACCAAGCATTAAGTATTTTGGAGATTCAAAACCCTCGGAGTTCATCATAATGGGCTTGCTTTCAGGTAAGGCACTATATGTCATGTCTAAGGCCTGTCTCCTCAGAGTAGAGGAAGAGGCACGAAAGCCCTCTTTGCTGCAGCTCTCCAAGTTGTATTTGCAGTCCAGAGTTGATGACTGTTTCTTATTTATTTCCTTGTCCTCTATCTTAAGCATCTCCATACTATCATGTAAGCAGCTAGGCCCAACTGTCCTTAGCTGTGATATTAAAGCCTCACCTCCTCCGTCTTTTCCAAATCATTGCTCGACTCCTCTGTATGTGCAGTGCCAGCCTGGCTGCAGGTATTGGGGGTAATGAGTTTGGATAAAGATGACCATTTCCGAAGGGGCCGGAAGTCCTATATTTCTAGTGAGGAGTCCTGCTCCCCTTTACTGTGGCTCCCCGGTGTCTTCATGAGGTTTGTACTCCATGTTGAGCCATCTGATGTCAAGGATTCCTTATGTTTAGAAATAGAATATTCTCTGTGACGCTCTGGAATTAGACGGCATCACATGAGCAGTAGGAGGAGTAATCAATGATTGACTAGGCCTAAAAGATAATGTGCCTGGACAATTAGGGCAAGATGGCGGCCGAGTAGCAGCTTCTGTGCAACCGGGCACAGTGAGATTGGGGAGAGGAGACTCCAGGCATCTCTGGCTGGAGAAACTTCCCTTTGGTGACACAGGGAGTCAGCAAGAGGCTTCTGGACTCCATGAGGAAGACAAAAACCGTGGAAAACTGGCAAGCGGTAGGTGCGTTTGTTCGATCAGAGGCTGCCTGCAGCTGTAAACATAGCAATAGTGAGACTGCCTTACCCATGGGCTGTTTTGGTTTTGTTGGACTTGGGCACTCGATTGAACTGCCTTGGGGGACCCTGGGCAGGTGTGCTGATGACTTTGGGCATTGTCGGGGGCCCCAGACTGAGCCGCTGAGCCAGAAAGGAGCTAATATGGTTCAGCTGTGGGCTGCCCACACAGCTACTGTGAGGGAATTGTCCCTGCAGGTTGCAGCGCGGGGATCAGCCGGGAGACCTTGGGCAAATAATCTGCCCAAAGGCGGGGGACTGAGACGCCAGGGAAGAGTGGAGATCTAAGTGTTTGGCAGATTAACAGCCTTGGCCCTCAGGGGCATAGAGTGAAACTGGTTTTGGTACACTGGATAAGCCGGCAGCCACACCAGGAGCGATCCCAGCTATAAGTGCTTTCCTTGGAAAGCTTCTGCTTAGCCAAGGTTCACAGTTTGGAGTGTCTTTAATTTAATTTAATTTTTTTTTTAGTTGGAAGACCATGTCAAAGCCTATAATAAAGTAATAGAAATGCACAGACGTGTATCTACATTAATTAATTAAGTTGTGCAGTCTCAACTGCCATTATCCTGTTTAATCAATTATAAGATTGTGTAATTCTTAAAGGGTCTGGAAAGAGCAGCCCACACAGCAGTGCAGGACGTGGACACCGAGCTGTCTCCAGAGGAGAAGCAGGTCCTGGAGAGGAAACTAAAAAAGGAGCGGAAGAAAGCAGAGTGACAGCATCTACAGGAGTCAGGCATTGCAGCCCAGAACCCTCCAGCTATGCACTCGGGGGCAGAGCTGGCCCTGGCCTACCTCTGTGGGTGGGCCCAGAAGCATAAGGACTGGAGATTCCAGAAGACAAGGCAGACATGGCTCCTGCTGCACCTGTATAAGAATGACAAGGTGCCCAACGAGCACTTCCCCTCCCTGCTGACCTACCTGGAGGGCCTTCAGGGCAGGGCCCAAGCATTGATGATGCAGAAGGCTGAAGCCCTGATGCAAGAGCTGAATGAGGTGGGGGCCAGGGACCCAGACCCCCTCCTGCTGGAGAAGGCCCAGCATGCCTGGCAGGTGCTGCAGCTGCTGTCCTAGCAGGTTAGGTGGTATGACGGGGCCCTGCACAGGGCAGGTCTTGGACCAACTCCTTGCAGGGTCCATGCTGGAGGGGCAAGCTGTACCACCAGCAGGTCTGGGCTGGGCCGGACCTGGCCCTTCCAGCTCCACAGACTATGATGGACCCTTCCCTCCCACCTGCTTGGCCAGAGACAGTTTTGTAGATGATAACAGGTTTTGATACCTGTAGAGCAGAAGATGTCACTCTGAAATGACCCAGAGATACCAGTCCTGGCCTTCAGTCCATTTCCCATATGCACAAACGGACTCTGCTGGCTATATGTTCAATAAAAACAAGCCCCCTTCAGGCTCTTAAAAAAAAAGTGTCTTTAAAGCAGGCTGAGGAGGAATTTAGGCTCCTAAATTCTGAGAAATCAGCAGAGGCCTCCCGTCTCCATCTTGTACAGTTGTATCAACATTGGGATTAACATCTCATACCTCAGAAGATCACTTGTTGCCCAGAAAATATTCAGCAAGATATATATTCTGTTTAGTTTTTTGGTTTGGTTTTGTTTTTCTTAATTTCATTATTTTTCCTTGACATTTTTCTTTCTTTTCTTCCTTTTTCTTCTTTTTTTCTCTCTTTTCCCCCACTATTCTAGTTTAAGTAGAATCTTCCATTTTTGCCTTCTTTAACAATTAGAATTTCACTTTTGCCAGTGTTTCTGCCCCTATTATTTGTCCCCCCCACCCCAATTTTATCCTGTAAGGTTTGACTTATAGTATTTTTGTTTGTTTAGGTTTGACTTATAGTATTTTTATCTTTCCTCTCTACCTGGTGGAGGTGGGGTACTGTGTCTGATCGGGCAAAGAGCTGTTGACCTCAAGGGAACCACTCAACCCAGCACCCCCAGAGGTTGGAGGTTTTTAAGGTTGGGTCATAGTACCCTAAGATACACCTATATTACTCCTGCCTCCTTCTTTTGGTGCCTTTCTTCTTTTTGTCAACATTTCCTTTTACTCACCCCTTCTTCTTTCTCTTTTTTCTTTCTTTTTAAAATCTTTTTTCCCTTCTTGCTCTTCAATCTTCTCTACCTTCTGGTCCCACACCAAAAGGACTCATTAAAACTTTAGGCCAGAGGCACAGTAACTTAAAGAGCAAGAGGAAGTGAAAGGAAAATTAGACCAAGGAATCAGATATAAGAAAGCACTCATGAAGAAGAATCAGCAGAAAAATCCTGGCAACATGAAATACCAGTCCAGAGCAACCCCTTCAAGGAACCGTGAGGTAGCTACAGCAGAGGATTCCACCTATAAAGAAATGTTAGAAATGACAGAAGGGGGATTTATTTTATTTAGTTATTTATTTATTTATTTTTGAGACAGAGCCTCAAGCTGTCACCCTTGGTGGAGTGCTGTGGCATCACAGCTCATAGCAACCTCCAACTCCCGGGCTCAAATGATTCTCCTGCCTCCATGTCCCAAGTAGCTGGGACTACAGGCTCCTGCCACAATGCTCAGCTATTTTTTGGTTGCAGCCATCATTGTTGTTTTGTGGGCCCAGGCTAGATTCGACCCTCCAGCTCAGGGGTATGTGGCTGGCACTACAGCCATTTAAGTCACAGGTGCTGAGCCCAGAAGGGGAATTTAAAATACAGATGATGAAAACAATAAAGAAAATTGCTGAGAAAGTGGAAAACAATCAAAAAACAATGAAGTAAATTGCTGAGAAAATGAAAAATAACCAAAAGGAAATCCAAAAACAGAATCAAATAAGAGATGAATGATACAAAGAATATAGAAAAGATATAGCAGAACTGAAGGAACTACAGCAATTAGGGAACTTAAAGATGCAATAGAAAGGGGGGAGAAGGAGCAAGATGGCGGCCGAGTAACAGCTTCCTTGCAACTGGGCACAGAGAGACTGAGGAGAGAAGACTTCAGGCATCTCTGGCTGGTGGGATCTGCCCAGAAACATCCCTTTGGGGAAACAGGGAGACAGGGTGAGACTTCTGGACCCCCTGAGGAAGGCAAAAGCAGTGGAGATCTGGCAAATGATTGCGTGTGTTCGTTCAGTCTAATCCTGCCAGCAGCTGTGGCTACAGCAGCAGTGAGATTGCAAACTGGAAAGGCCTTACCTGTGAGCTGCTTGGGGGTTTTTTGGACTTGGCACTCAGTTGAACTACCTTGGGAGAACTTGGGCAAGAGTGCGGAGGTCTTTGAGTGTTGTCTAGGGCCCCAGACTGAGCCACCAAGCCAGATGGAGCTACCAGTGTTTGGTTGTGGGCTGTGTGGAGCCATTGTGGGAGAATTGCCCTGGCAAGCTCCACCCTCAGGGTCGCAGAACAAGCATTGGGTGAGAGCGAGTAATCTAGTGACTGGGCGGCCTAAAGGCGGGGACTAAGGTGCCTTGCTGCCTTAGCCCTCAGGGGCATAAGGTGAGACTGGTTTTGGCACACTGGGTAAGTGGATAGCCACTTAAGGAGTGATCCCAGCAACAAGTGCTTTCCTGGGAAAGCTAGCCCAAGTTAGCAATTTAAAGTGCCTTCTAAGCAGGCTGAGGAAGATTTAGGCTTTCCACCCTGCAGGGTTTGAGAAATCATTAGAGGCCTCCAGTCCCCATTTTGTACAGCCCTATCAACATTGTGATTAACATATTATACCCCAGAAGATCACCTCTTGCCCAGACAATATTCAGCAAGATATATATACTGCTTTGTTTTTGGTTTGGTTTTGTTTTGTTTTTTGTTTGTTTTTGTTATTGTTGTTTTGTTTTTAATTTCAACATTTTCCTTAAAGATTTTTCTTTTCTTTTTTCTTTCTTTTATTTCTTCATTTTTCTAGTTTAAATATAATTTTCCACTGTTTTCTTTTTAAACAATTATAACTTCATTTTTGCTAGTGTTTCTACCCTTATTATTTGTTTTTTTCCCCCAATTTTTTCCGTTAAAGTT
>CAUYRH010021710.1:0-45585 GCA_963574655.1 Perodicticus potto | reverse complement strand
TTTTTCACTGTTGCCTATGACCGTCCTCAGAGTTGGGGAGGTGTCTCTCCCAGATCAGACCCTGGCAGAATCACTCTGTTGTTACTGGATCTTTGTAGGGAGTGACCCTGTGTTTCTAATGATTTCTCAAACCCTGCAGGGTTCAGAGCTTAAATCCTCGTCAGCCTGCTTAGAAGACACTTTAAATTTCTAACTTGGGCTAAGCAGAAGCTTTCCCAGGAAAGCGCTGTGGCTGGGATCACTCCTTAAGTGGCTATCCACTTACCCAGTGTGCCAGAAGCAATATCGCCCTATGCCCCTGAGGGCTCAGGCTGTGAGGCATCTCAGTCTCCGCCTTTAGGCTGCTCAGTCACTAGATTACTCTCTCCCACCCGATGCTTGTTCTGCGACCCTGAGAGTGGAGCTTGCCAGGGCAGTTCTCCCACAATGGCTCCGCACAGCCCACCACCAAACACTGGCAGCTCCCGTCTGGCTCGGTGGCCCAGTCTGGGGCCCCAGACAACACTCAAAAACCCCCGCACTCCTGCCCACGTTCTCCCAAGGCAGTTCAACCAAGTGCCAAGTCCAAAGGAAATCCAAACAGCTCACAGGCAAGGCCTTTCCAGCCTGCTGTCCCACTGTTGCCCCACCCACAGCCGCCGACAGGATCATACCGAATGAACAGATGCAACCACTTGCCCAATCTCCACCGCTTTTGCCTTCCTCAGGGTGTCCAGAAGTCTCACGCTGTATCCCTGTGTCCCCAAAGGGAAGTTTCTGGGCAGATCCTGCCTGCCAGAGATGCCTGAAGGCCTCCCTCCCCAGTCTCACCATGCCCAGCCGCAAGGAAGCTGTTACTCGGCCACCATCTTGCTCCTCCCATCATGATGCATAATTTTATTGAATGCTTTTTCTGCATCTATTGAGAGGATCATACGATCTTTGTTTTTGCTTCTAGTAATATGGTGGATAACGTTTATGGACTTGCGTATGTTAAACCAGCCTTGCATCCCTAGGATGAAACCTACTTGATCATGATTTATGACTTTTTAAATGATAAGCTGTAATGTATTGGCTAGGATTTTGTTGAGAATTTTTGCATTTAAATTCATGAGTGAAATTGATCTGAAATTCTCCTTTTTAGTCAGGTCTTTTCCTGGTTTTGGTATCAGGGTGTTGTTTGCTTCATAGAACGTGTTGGGGAAGATTCCTTCCTCCTCAATTTTTTGAAATAATTTCTGCAGTATGGGAATCTTTTTTATAATGTGGTTTTGGTCTTCTGGGTATATAGCTACTAAAGGAGTTATAGGATCTATTTTTAGATCTCTTAGTATTCTCCAAATATCCTTCCAAAGGGAATGTATTAGTTTGCATTCCTACCAGCAATGTAGAAGTGTTCCCTTTTCTTCATATCCACACCAGCATCTTATAGGGCTCTTTGGCTGAAAACGTTCCAGGAGTCATAAAGTCTGATTTAACTTTTACTTTTTGGTAAGTACCTTTAATTCTAATTCTAAGCTTTTAGCCTGCGTGTACGCACGCACACACAAGCAATTCTATCCTTTATAGCTGATAACCGTAAGGCACCAACAAAGATATTAATTTCTATTCATTTAGATCTGTTTGTCAATGAAAATCCAGTTTCCTTCGTGATCTTTCTCAGTCTTCAAGAAAAGCTCTGTCTCGGGAAAGTAAAACTCGGTGGAAATTAAGGAAGGTGGGGTTGGAGACGTGAAAAGCTACTAAAGGGTACAATGAACACTACCTGGGTGATGGGCACACTTATAACCTTGACTGAAGCACTTCAAAAGTGACAAATGTAATAAAAAACATTTGTACCCTCATAATACAGAATAGAAACCTCAAGAAAAATTTTCTTGGGTAAAAATTTTCCAAGGGAGAAAGAAAAGAAAGAAAGAAAGAAAAGAAAGAAAAGCTGTCTCTCAAATGCAGTACTCTCAAACTAATGATTCATTAACAGTAGGGGAAAAATTCATGCAGGGAACCTCTGTGTTTTCATCACTAACATTTTCAACTACTGTGAGCTCAGCTGGTCCCTGTGAGTGAGATCTATGCCGTTTGCCCTTCCTTGGCTGTAACAGACATTGTCTTATTCTAGATCCTGCCTGGCTTCTTAATCGACTCTCTGCTCTGTCTGACAGGTTTCAGAGATCAGTTTCCAGAGTGGTTGAAATGGTTTTCCTTTGGCTTCCTTTCCTATGATCACCCCCTCATCAACTCTGCCCACAAACCAAATTGCCAAGAACTCTTAAATAATATGGTATTAACATTCATATGTGAAGATGACTATTGACAGTGATTAGATATAAATGACTGAAAAAAGTACAGAATTAGCAAAAAAAATGGAAAAGAAAAGTGTTCACTCTGGGATGTGATATCAGACTCTTGGAGAGCATTTAGGGAATTTGTGTTCATGAGGCCAGGAGGCTGGAAAGCAAAGCAACATTGGTGGAACTCACGAAGAGGAACACAGTACCATGCCAACAGCAAGCCCAGGCCTTTGGGCAAAGCTCCCATCTGCTGAAAGGTTTACTTGTTTTGCAAACTGTACAAGTAATTGGTTGTTAAATCACATTCTGTGGTTGCTGGCACTATTGTGTAGTGTGCCTTTATAAAAGAAGTATTGCTAGACTACATTGGAAATGGTGATTTAAGAGTGAACTAGCTCTGTTGAAATAACCTAAATTATGTGCTGCAACATTGTTTTTCCCAGGTGGTTAAAACCATTGACTTATGATATTTAAAATGTCAGAAATGTATATTCTTAATAAGGCTGGAGAGTCAGTCATCCTTCAGGGAGTAGCATAGGTCTCCCATCTTTGTCCAAGCAGCCTTGTGAGACTGTGTGGCTCACGACTTGGTTTCTCTCAATATAAATAAATCCAAGTGACTGATGCAATCTGACATCTGGATGGGGCTGAACCAGATGTGTGACGGAGTCATGTTTGTAAGTTCCTTGTTTCAAATCCTTCAGTGTATATTTAAACATTTATACCAAAGGATTATTCTCCTAAGTGTTGTAATTCTTGATGCTTAAAGAATGGCTTAATGGATACATGTGCACATCTGGGTGAATAGAGCTTACAGAATAGGATTACAGAATAGCAGTTTCTCTGGAATGTTGGTGTAGATGGGAAACATGGGAATGGAACTCAGATTTCCACATATAAAGCTTTATGCAGTTAGAAAGCAAAATATGTTACAAAATGTCTTATCTCCATGTAGGGTAGGAAGGAGTGGACAACAAGAATTGTTCCCATAGTTGAACTGTCTTTATTCACTATTTTACACAGTGTATCAGCAAGCCTCATCTTGTCTGATTATAAAATTGCCTGAATTTGACAGTTAACTGTCATGGAAATTCCTATACTGAGTGGCATTTTATGTAGGTCTGCTTGTTGGCAATGAATGATTTGTTTTTAAAATCTAAGTTTATAAGTCCTTAGTGTGCTTTTAATGAATTTGCCTAGTTTGGTAATGACAGAAAATTGAACTGAAAGAAAGCGCCATTGGAAACTGGGAAATGTTTTTAACTACTTTGAAATCTATTTTGTAACTTAATACTTGAATTTGTGAGAGTTATCTCTCTCCTCCTTGGTATGAAGAGCTAATGCTCTTCTCATTAATAATCATTAACCCACAAAATTGTGAAATGAAAGAGGCTCATGCTCCTGATATGTTCGTTTAAGTGCATGAACTATCCCTGTTAACTAAGCATAAAGAGATACACAGTTTTCTGAGTAGAAATAAGTTCTACTCAACTTCGCCTAATAAATGTTGAATAATTACTTTAAAAATATCATTTTGAATGAGTCCCAAACCTTAAGCCTTTCTGGGTACCCACATGATCTAGTCCTAGTCTGGCAAATAGTGTGCTCTGGAGAACACAGAGTGTCAGGAAGTACAAGCATACATGGTTTAATATATAGCACAAGAAAAGTACTCACACCCCTATGGTTAGATGGCTCTCAGTTTAGAAAAGTTAGAAACCACTTATCTCCAAAATGTTGCAAAAATATTACACAAGTGCCAAAAGCAGTTTGACATTATAATATTGCATTGGAGAAATATCTGGACCCTGTCCTGATGGCCAGGGAAGATGGTTGATACCATGCGCTAGGAATGGGCACTTTGTATTTCCCAGCTGTTGGAAATATGCCATGTAAATATGAAGTGGGTCAAAGTGAAATGCTGGGATTTTTAATATATTTATGAGAGGATGCAGCATTTTAAAACCAGGGGGACATATCTGATTAAACCACTATATTAATAAAGATATGTTTGGAACCAGAGATTAATTTATCTCACTCTTCTATAAAAGAACAGAAGGTGGAAAAAATTCTTAAGTAAATGAAGTCCCTAGTTGTAGATTAATGTTTCTTATATTTGTAATGGCCATTTTTAATATTTGTGGTGATGTGCCTTACATTAATTCCTATGTCTCAGTATACAGATGGGTGGATTTATAAAAGAAAGTCTTATGCAGTAATAATGTAATAGTTATTACTTTTCAATGCAGTAATATGTGTCCAAGCATTAATGAAGTCTGTAAGGAGATTAAAATAAGATGTCATGGTTTATGTTACAAATTTTAAAAGAGCACTTTTTTATAGATTATAAGTGCAAAAAAATACTGCAGTGATGTGCCATACTTTATAACTGCTTTGTCTTTTACTCTTGGATCTTAGACATTTATCTCATCTATGGGATTGTCATTAGTTTAGATGAGGCAGCATTAGAATAGTAGTGAGGCAGCTTCTAGAAAGCTCAAATTGTACATTCACAATATACAATAACATAGACTCAGAATTATTCATTATACTGAAATATAAACTATAAAAAATAAATAAAGCTAAAATGACTGTTTCATCAAATTAGAACCACTGGGTATAGAAAATGTATGAAAATAATAAGTAACTTTTAAGCTATTAAATTATACAGTCACAAATAAGTTATTAAGGTATAGACAAGCATGATGAATATCTCATGTAGGGGTAAAAGAAAAAGAGAAAACTTTATTCACAAAAATGTACAAATAGTAATGGATTATGATTTTCTGGTTTGCTGACCATAAAAATAAGGTTCTGTATGTAATAATCTAATTGTAAAAAGACATAGAGACTGGAGAAAATGTCAAGTCAAAGATTAGACTATAAAGACTATAAAGCATGAGAAAGAGGCTCTCGTATTTATCAAGTGCCTGGTCTGTGACAAACACTCAGCTGGGCATTTTATACACATTGTAATTTGAGAACAACAGAGAGAGTTCTGAATAGCAGAAAAATTGGCAGGGCTTAAAAGGGGTGGTGCAAGTGAAATGGAAAATTCAGGGGATGAGAAGGAGGTGGGTAGCTGACACTGATGCTAGAGAAGAGGCCCAGAGTCTTCCACCTTGAAGACTTTTTAGGGTGCTCAGTGGGAAACGGCTTCTTCACTGTTGCTCCCTGCACCTCAGTGATGGATAAGGGCAGTTTTGTGCATCTTCAAAGCACCTTAGTCATAAAGCAGGTCTTTAGTTTATATATGGAATGGGAAGAAAGGTAAAAGACTAGGAAGCAAACTGACATCAGAGGTTCTTATCTGCCCATCAACCCTCCTCCCATCCATCCAATTCAGGAAGGCAGCTCTCAGTTAGTTTCTATGGCCAGTAGCCTCACATCGCGTGGCACCCTCATTTCTAGTGACAATTGTGTGTATTGTTGTGGCCCAGCAGTGCCGCAGGCTCATAATGATGATACAAAAGTCTTTCAGAAGGATTTTTATCTTTTCAGTAGGTGGGTGGTTTTTTAAAGAAAGAGATTACTCTTGATTCTTCTTTCTGTCCTTTGACATAATAGGTAAAATATTTGTGATAGCAAACAAAATTGAAATACTTAAGTTTGGAGATGGGGGTAAATGGTATTGTTTAAAGTTCAGTCAACTGTATCCTGATAGGCACAGTCAGGTCTGTGGAGTTGGGGAGAAATGGAAAAGGCTGATACTAGACAAAGTAAATAAGTAAAGTATTATTTTACTTATAAATAAAGTGGGCCGTGTCAGGTGGTGATACATGCTATGCGGGATGAAGCCTAGAAGGGAGAAGAGGGCATGCTAGAAAAGGATACAGATGGTACTGAGGCCAGGCCTTGCTGACCCGGTGACAAGGAGAAGGTAAGACAGTTCTGTGCAGAGGAAGCAGCAAGTTCAGGATCGTGGAGGAGGAAGGGGCCAGGCGTGCTGAGGGCAGCCCCACGGCCTGGGTGACTGGAGAACAGCGAGTGAGGAAGCCAGCAGTGGTAGGAGACGCGGTGATGAGGACCCGCGTTGTCTACGGCCCTGCAGGGCAAGTGAGCGCTTAGCTGCTTCTCTTATGAGACCGGCGGCCCTGCAGGGTTTTGTGCATAAGAGTGATGAGGGCTGACAAAATGTTTTTAACAGGCCCTTGATGGCTGCTCTCTTGAGAACAACGCAATGGAAAAAGGGCTGGAAATGGGAAGATTAGTCAGGAAATGATCTAACAATCCAGGTTAGAAACAATTGTCAGGTGGATCTGGATGTCACAATCTGGATTTATTTTGCCCAACCCAACATGATTTGCTGGTGGATTGAAGTGTATGGGGTGTAGCAGGAAGAGGTGAGTCCAAGGAGAATCCAAGCCTTCTGCTTTAGAAGTCAGTCAGAACTGCTATTTGAGTTTTTGTTTTGAAGTTAGATTCTGTTGCCACCTTGGTCTCTCAATAGTTGTTTCCTTCTACATAGGTGGTGAGCTCCATGAGATAGGGGCCTGATGTAATTCTTACTATACATTCCTAGTGCCCACCACAGTGCCTGTCATAATAGACACTCACAACATAGTTGTGTGAATGATATTGTACCAATCTTTGTAGTTTAATTTTCCTAACTATGAGATCTCAATAATAATACTGACTTTACATGGTTTTGAAGAACAAATGAAAAATAGTGTCTAAAGTGGTTTTGAAGAACAAATGAAAAATAGTGTCTAAAGTGCATTGTGCTTCTGACATTCACTTGACACTCACCTGACACAGAAAACACTGATATGTGGATGCTGTAATTATCATTGCATGTTCTTTAGAATGTTGATGAAAGTTTGAATGCCTGTAAAGAAGCCTCCTTCATAGAAAAAATAATGATGAGTCATTTTCACCATTTTTGTCAAGACTTTGTTATTAAGAGCCATCTCTTCAGTGACTCAGAAATAGAGGTGAAACTTTTGCATCTAAAAGAAAATCCAAACTAGTCTAACTGCATTGCTGTGAATGGAAAACCTTTATCTTACCTATAGGATTAAAGCAGGACAGAAACAAAGGAACCACCCCTGAGGAACTTTCTACACAATAATATTACTGACTATAATGAGTGGTATTCTAGAGCAGTTAAACATGGGAAGACTGTGGTGGTGCTGGAAGATGAGCAGAGACTGAGTACTGAGTTGTTTGAGAGACGGTGCAGTGAGTTGTCCTGGTAGCCAAGCACTCCCTGTAGATCCTTTCTCCCGTGCCCAGATGTTTAGTGTGTATATTAACATGCCCCAAATGGTGACAGAGCCAGATGTGAATGTATAATGTCATTTTTTTTTGTCCTTAACAGTTTAGAAAATCTTTTTAAAGCTTGGTGATTGAGTTTAGCTGGGAATAAGCAAGTGAGAATTTGGTATAACAGCTGTGTTTCTGAACTTTGTGTTTTTAAGCTGTATATAAAAACTCAGTTACCTTTTCAGATGAATGTATGAAGAGTAGTTTGTAGAAACAATTACTAAGGGCATATCTGGTAGTCAAGACTATAGAATTTTAAAAGCATCTTTATTTTCTCATGGCATGTCTTGGGTACCAGTTCAGGCTAATATCTGATAAAGAAAAGACAAGATTGTAACTTACAAGTGTAACTCCTGAAGTTGATTGCTTTAAGAAAAGATCTTTGCCTTAATAAAGCTCTTTTAGTAAGTGAAATTGCATACATATATATTTTCTAAGTACATTTGATTTTCTTTCTTTTTTTTTTTTTTGGCTGGGGCTGGGTTTGAACCCACCACCTCCAGCATGTGGGGCCGGTGCCCTACCCACTGAGCCAGAGGCACCGCCAGTACATTTGATTATCACTAACGTTTTATTCTTACTCTATGCAATAAAGCTAATGTTAGCCACATTTTCCTATGAAAATACTTCTGGGGAAGGTGAACAGTGTGACTTCTTATTACCACTTACCCCGTGACCCTGTGGAAGAATTCTAAGTGGGGGCCACAATGTGTTTGCTAAAACAGTGGTTAACTCTTCTTATGAAAGAAAAATTTTAATGTTCAGTTAATCTGTAGGAAGAACGACAAACATAAAAGTCTAATACATAAAAGAAATAAGATGTTTATTGCTGCCATTTTCTCCCCTGGTGATGGAGGTCTAAAGAAAAAAGGAGAATACGTTTTTTATAAGGAGATCAGAGAGTCATAC
The DNA here is from genome assembly GCA_963574655.1 of Perodicticus potto. NCBI lineage: Eukaryota > Metazoa > Chordata > Mammalia > Primates > Lorisidae > Perodicticus > Perodicticus potto. Next base: position 37,141 of record CAUYRH010021710.1, on the reverse strand, counting down.
CATCAGGTGAAAGAGGAGGATAAGAAAAAGTGAAGAGGAAAATGTAAGTAGCTCCTACCTGGCATTACTACATAAACTTCTGTTCTTCCCAGACCTTTCCCTCTGCCAGGTCCTCATTTTCCTTCTCAATAAACCACGTCAAATCTGATACTTAAGTATCCTCTGACCTAGGTATGCTGCAGTCCCCTTCCCACATCACCTCTTGATTCATATTGGGTCGGCTGTGGGTTTGGGGTTAGGAGTGAAGCCTGGGTTTGAATTTTGGCTCTGCTAATAATTAACTCAACCATTATTTTTTCGCTTATAAAATAGATGTGGTAATACCTCCTTCCTTGGGCTGTTGTGAAAATTCAGTGAGATAATGAATGGAGAACAACACAGTACCTGGTATATCCTACCTCTCTCCTATATAAACCACAGACTAAATACTGTGGGCCCTGTGTCAGCCTCAGCCCCTCTTTTCCTGGAACTTAAACAAAAATACTAATTAGCCTTTTGAACTGAGTGCTAAGTAAACAAAAGAATAATTCAGTAATTGTTACTACATTGCCTATAATTTTCAGACACATGGTTTCATACATATATCAAAACTCTCTTTATAAGAAGATGTTATTTTGAGGAATTTTGTGTGTGTGTACACTATTACACCAGATAGGAACAGTCTACCTGAGTTTGTATGAAGAGATCTCAGGATATAGACCAAATCCAGTTGCTGTTTTTACCATGACCATTCATACTTGCTGACTGTCCTCTATTCAGAGCACTGATCCACATTCCAGCTTGCAGAGAGAATATTAGAAGGGACGTATTGGTCCATCTTGGAAAAATTCCTTCTGCTCTCTTTCCTTGTAATTCCATGCCCTTTTTCTCCTCCCCGAGCACAGTGGGGCTTGGTGTTGATGGGTTGAGGGGAACACCTACTGACCTTGCAGAGATGCCACCAGTCCTAGAGGACAGGAGGATTGGACTCCGGTATAAAATCCCACATGGATTTAACTGGATGAAATTCCAGGCTTAGTATGCTTTTCACCACCATTGTTTAATAACTTATGTGCAAACTGAGTCATAGATTTGACAATAGGGGAAGGAGGAGTTAAGGACTCTAATATTTACTGGGGATCCTCACCATGAATTGAGTTTTAAATACTCCAAGGCCTTTCCCAGAGAGAAGCCTGCTGAATTGTTTCAAAAGGGGTGCCTACAGTGAGCTATGACGGTGCTACTGCACTTTAGCCAGGGCAACAGAGTGAGAACTTGTCTCAGTAAGAGGGATGGGGGTGCTATCTGGGGCGGCTATATCAGTGTGGCACGTGCAGGTGGCTGTGGGTGGGGCAATAGAATTATAAATCCCAATGGGTCCTCAGGGGTGAGAGTGCCTTTGTGGGCTGTCCCACCCTTTCTGATTCCTCCTGAGGGAGGAGCACTCTGTGTAGCTTCTCCTTAATTCTATTTACCTCCTACTTAGCTTTGGTGGGCTTCTAATTTACTTAGTTTTCTTTTAAGGGTTTCAGCTCAGGCAAGGTAACCAAGAATACAAAGTTGGGGATGTTGTAGCTGCCTCATTGACTGGAGGGGCCCTCCTGTAGCATTCTGTCAGAACCACTCTCTCCACTCACCGTCATCCCCAAACAATTTTATTTCTGACCCCTGATGTCGGTAAGGCCATGGGATCATTTGTTCAGTTTGTTCCTTTTTTGGGAAGGATATAGGCCTATGGATGCATTTTGGGAAAATCAGTAAAATCCCTTTGTTGCCAGTGAGTCAAGTCAGCCCTTAAAACCTACAGGAACGTAAAGAAATGGAGAAAGTTACTCCAGGCAGCAATATTCATCAGAACCAAGGCCGCTGTTCCCTGCTGTAGTAATTATTAGCAGAAATTTTAGTTCAGTTACATATATATGAGCAGTTCTTAGAATTAGTTGATATTTAGTAAGTTAGTACATGAAATACTAGCCAAAGATTGCTGCTGAGTAACTATTATGATAGTTTTATTTTGGGTAACTTGGAAGATGTAGATTAGAATATTAAGTAAAACTTTAGCAACTTAAAAAAGTGTTTTTGTATGCATGCCTGGCAAAGGAATAGTTGTAAGGCAGCTTCTCCTTGAGATCAATTTTTAGTGTGCTGAAAAATTGTTGACTTTATCAGATCCAAATTTGACTTGTGTTTTGGGGGCCTTCTTTCTACAGAGAAGGATAGCAATCTGGCAAGTATCAACGCCGTAGTTAAGCTGGCTTAGTTGAATCATGTAGGCTGTCTTTAGAAAAATCTTCATTCCTTCTTCCCTCCCATTTTCCCTACTTAACTTTTCTTCCATAGTATGTTTTATTAAGATTGCAATTCTAGCATAGAAAAATCTATATCAAGAAGTTTTGCAAACTGATGTAAAAACATTCAAAATCTACCCAAACTAACGTTGAGGAATTAACTTAAATCACATACTAGTAGATACTGATATTCTGTTATTGACAAGAATAAATCAAGCAGTTAGCCTCAAAACAGCCTAGTCCTTAATATGATTTTTTCCCCTGGAATTTTGTGGCTATTCTACATGTACTTGTTTTTTATTTTTTATTTTTTTTAACATGTACTTGTTTTTATGGAAAAAAATGTGGTGATGGTGTTTTAAATCATCTATGCATAAAACAGCATGAATGTTCCCATAAATTACTTAATCACATAGTTTTACTTGTCCTAGATGCTCAAAATTTAAAATTACTGTAATATGCACTAATAAGTTGTTATGCTTATAAGGACTGAATGTTTCAGCAGACATACTGATTAGCTCACATACAGTAACACAAGCCTTAAATCTGGGAGTCACTTATATTTAAATTGTAACATAATTACAAGAAGTTTTGCTTGTACGCAGTGTACTTTGTTGGATCCTTTCATGTTTTATATGTATTCAAAAAGAAGTTCAAAGTATTTTTTTTAACTAAGGTGAATGATTAGGAGTACCATGAAAAAATATATTCAGAGTTCTGTACTCGTGAGGGGTAACCATCTGAGAGGTTCTGGGAAGCCCTCATGAGTGTCTGCAGGCCAGTGCTCCATCGGCTGCACCGTGGAGATGTGAGGCGTCCAGTTTGCAGTGAGAAGGTGACCCCTGGCATGGTGGCTTCCTGGGGAGGGCTTCAAAGCCAGGCTGGTCTTTTGACTTCAAAGGTTCCCTGGGAAGAGTTACCTCAAAATGTTAGCCCAAACCATGCTTAACACATAATTGTTTGGCAGATTTCATGGATAACTATAAGAGCCAGGTGGGAGGGATCCAAAACAGATCTGGCTGAGGCTCCAGTTTTGTCCCAGGTTTGCTGCTCACTCCCAACTCCACTGCTCTTTGAAGAATTTGAATCATTTTAATGAAATATTACATACATGTAAAAGAGTATAGTACATAACAGGTATTACGTTATAAGAATAAAACTAATACCTATGTGTGTACCACCCAGCTAAAGAAATAGAGTGTTACCAATAAATGGAGTGCCTCTTTTCTCTCGTTGTTCTTCCTCCTCTCTCTCCCACGAAACCACTTCTTTCTGCTTATAATGCACTGTTTTAGGGTTTTATTTTATATATGTGCATCTGTAGACAAAGTATTATTTCATATGCATTTGAAGTTTATGTAGATGGAATCATAGTCTATTTTACTTTCTTTTGGTCAACATTATTTTCCTGGGGTTTATATGATATCCAGTGGGTAGTGACACTTCATTGAATTTCATTGCTGTAAAATATTATATTGTATGAATATTCTAAAAGTTCTTAATGATCTTTTGGTGGACATCATTTGAGTTATTCATAGATTTTAAATTTTTACTTTTTTGCTACTGTAAACAAAGCTGCTAAGACCTTTTTTAGGCTAGTCTATAATACATAAGTGCAAGTGATTCTCCAGGGAAGATATGTAGTCATAGAAAAGATTAGGAATGTACATCTTTAAATATAATGCTGAATTATTTTCTGAATGGGGTGTACAAATTTAAATTCCTACCCAAATCATAAGTTTTTAATTTTCCCCTTATCTTGAGTTGCAAATGCTATCTTCTGGGATATAAATTTATATATTTTTGGTTACTATTTAAAAATAATTCTCTCATAAGTCTATTCGTTGTTTATGTTTCTTCTTTAAAATATCTGTCTCTGACATTTTCCCATTTCTCTCTTGGGTTGTCTTTATCTTTGAATAGGTAGGCATTTTGTGTATATTCTAAAAAACATCCTTTGTGAGATTTACTTCCACCATATTTGTGGATTAGCACTTTATTTTTTATGGTGTCTTTTGATAAAGACCGTTATAATCGGAATACACTACTACTCATTTTCTATCATCCATGTCTCATAGCCTCTCTTTCATATTTTCTATTTTCTTTGTCACAGTCTGAGTTATTCCTTCAAATCTTTCTTCTAGCTCTGTGAAACTTTTTTTAGGTACATTCTAATTTGTGATGTGATTGAGTTTTTAATTTCAAATACTTTTTTATAATTGTGGTCTATGTAGACCATGGAATATTATGCAGCCTTAAAGAAAGATGGAGACTTTACCTCTTTCATGTTTACGTGGATGGAGCTGGAACATACTCTTCTTAGCAAAGTATCTCAAGAATGGAAGAAAAAGTATCCAATGTATTCAGCCCTACTATGAAGCTAATTTATATCTTTCATATGAAGGCTATAACCCAATTATAGCACAAGAATATGGGGAAAGGGGCAAGGGAGAGGAGGGGAGGGAGGAAGATAGGTGGAGGGAGGGTAATTGGTGGGATCACACCTATGGTGCATCTTAGAAGGGTATAGGTGAAACTTACTAACTGCAGAATATAAAGGTCTTAACACAATAACTAAGAAAATGCCATGAAGGCTATGTTAACCAGTTTGATGAAAATATTTTTTTTACTCTTTCATTTCTTAGGTACTTAAAGTATCATAATTTATATTCTATTTCAGTGTATGCTAATATTTGAGGCCATTGAGGTTTTAAATCTGTGGTATGCTGTTTATTGGCTTGGTTCTGCATCCACATATGGTAATGTTTGACTGTGAGCTCATATTTGGCTGAATTTAATCTGGAGGAATTACAAAGAACCTATATTAAGGGTGCTGTTTTGTTTAGAATAGACTTGCCTATGCTTCAGTGAGACATCAGGGAGTCTGCCAACGCATGGCAGATTTTATTTAATTATTTGGCTTAGAGTTTTCCTGACTGCCCAAGTAATATAAATTTAAGCTTTATGCCATGTGAGATCTGGTATTCTATTGTTGTAGATTCTAAGAGAAAACTATTATTATTATTATCATATTTTTTTGTATCCTAAGAGTAGGCAGGAAGAGGTCCTCTCCCTATCAGTTTCCTCTGCAACAGGCTGTGCCTTCCAGAGCCCAGTTTTCTCAAGAGTGAGGTTCCTTCCAGCACCAGTTGAGTTAAGTAGTCTTAGGCTTACCAGCTCTGTTTTTCCGCAGACCTACTGCTGATTTTCCATCAATGTCCAAAACTCTAGGCACTTGGCCGGGTTACTTTTCCCCATAGAAGCTGTGGCTTTGGGGTTTGCTCATTACTTTGGATTGAGTTTGTAGGTTTCATTATTTTTTAGCTTCTCTTGTTTTCTGGAGAGGTTAGCAGTGTGTTTATATACAAGTTAGTTGTTGTTTATCCAACATGTGTTTTGTGAAGTGTATCAAGGCTGGCCCCTGCTCTTTGCCATAAAAATACCACTTTTCCTTTACCCATATATCTTGCAAGTGCGTGATAGTTAAGAGAACCTAAGACTCAATGATTGGAAGCAATTGTATCTAACTGTCATCTATTGCTTTTAAATATTTTTCTGTGGAGTTGGAGCTAAGGCTGTGGGAAGGAGGGTGAGAGTAAGGACCACTTGCCTTGTGCCTTCAACATCTGCATACCCAGGGCAGCCATGCTTTCATCATTTGGTTGTTGAACCTCTCAGCACAGTTCATCTCCGAGAACAAAACCTTGAAACTATTGCAGTTGAAACTATATCTACTTCATATTCCCTATATTTAAGTTCCAAGCCCTGGTCTACAAATTGTACTGGTCCACATTACAGGCTTATGTTTTAATCTTATTCTTTATTTTTTAAAGGCTGATGAGGGTTTCTCAGCCATATACACAATAGAGGAAAGAAGGCAGAATGCAAATATTATTATAATTACTGAATGTCATTATTAAGTTAAAGAAATGGAGATCTAGCTGGATAATGTGACTTTTCTGATCAGATAGTGAATGAATGAGCTAAGAATGGATTTTGATTTTTTTCACTTCAAACCACTTATTTATAGATTTTATTTTAGTGATATAATATTGCATCTATCTTAAAGTATGTCAGAAAAATTTAAATTTTTTGTAGGCTTAAATTTTACCAGGTCAATATAACTAAGTAAAATTAACTAATTTATTTAAACCAATGGAAATATACTTAATGTGGCTGGAGCGAATTAGAGATGCAGTATTTTGTTCAATTTGTCCCATTTCACTTCAGAAGCATAACTTGGGTCTCTAGTTTTCATATTTTATTAGAAAAGCAGATAACTTAAAAGGCACGCTCTGCCTTCAACTGCGTCTTTCTCATGTAACGAATTTAAAAAATAATACAAACAGTTTAATAGAATCACAGGATGACCCCTAACCACATGTTTTGTCTGAATCATTATTCCTTATGTTTATGGCTTTTAAAATGAAGTTGTATCCACTCATGATTCAAAAATGTGTTTATTTTTACTTAGACTTGAATTGTTATTCACCCATATAAATATATAATGTTTAAAAATAAAACTTGTGTAGCAGTTTCTGAGGCTCTGATTTGGGTCTAATGGTTCCAATTATAGACTGGAATATCAAGTTAAGATGAGTTACACTGTCAGCACATTAGACAGTTCTTTGCAAGTTATGTCAATCAGGTTGATAAAAATATCTCAGATTGTATATGAAACCCGCACACTGTACCCCATGATTGAATTATTGTACACAGCTATGATTCAATTTAAAAAAAAAGAAAAAAAAATAAATAAAGATACCATTTTTATGATGGTTGAAAAAAAAAGAGTGAATTTTTTATTACTGTAAGAAAAAATACTCTTTGACTATCGTAGACCTCTTAAAAAATGGAATTGGCATGTAAGTATTCTGCAGGTAAAAAGCCATATTCACCTGTCACTCAGTAATGTAGGTAATCACTATAGGACTTTTATGAAAGAGGTGAACATGACGATCTGGGATGTCATTACCCAGAATATAGCCATGAAATATTCTACTCATTGTTTTCAGCATTGATAAAGCCCATATTAGAGTTTTAATTTTTAGCTCCATATTTAAAATACAATATTAGGAAATTGGAAATGAACCAGAGAAATGGGATAAAAATAATTTAAAAGTAAAAATTTTATTTATACTGCAAACTTAATAGAAAGTGGCATTCTTTATAACCAAGGAAGGAAAGCATAGAAGTGATTCTGAGTGAGTCCCCATCTACAACAGAATTGGGACTGACAGGTGCCTCTTGCCCTAAATCTTTTAAGGTAAAGATTTAGCATTAGAAGAAATGGCCATGATGCCAGGGCTGATTGTTCTTGTACCTCTCGTCAAATCTAGCACCTGCTCACTAAAGGCATCAGTGTCTTACTGAGCAGACATCAGCTATTAATTCTGAAAGTAATTCCAAAGCCATGTATGAGTCAGAGGAGATGCATATAGTATGGCAGGAAAGATTGTATGGCAGAGACCATGAGGAGGAGAGTCTTGTCCCACCTATTCAGTCAGAGTGAGGATTGGGCTAGGTATTGTGGACAAGAGAGGAAAAGAAGTCCCAACCCCTTAGGGAGCTCACTGTCAAGAATTTGCCAACACAGCTGGTTCAGTATTGAAAGATATTTAAAAGTTTTTCAGTTAGACAAGTAGTGAAAGTACATCAGAGAAAGGCACACAATTATGATGACACACCAAGTATGAATGTAATTCTGGTTGGAGCAGCAAGTTTGAACAGAAGCCAGAAAGATTACAATTCAATGGTTAGGTGAAGTGTCAGAATATGAAACACATTTTATCAGGTCAAGAAATTTAATTGTCCTTCTACTGTCAATAGTAAATCATTTATTTATCTTAAAAATGGGTTTGTGTCTCATAAAGATCTCCTGGGGCAGTTTGGAGAATGACTATCTCTGGTTGGGTTGGAGGATATGGGGTTGGCCAGTATAGATGTAGGTAGACTAGTAATGAGTCAAAGAATAAAGGTTTGTCTTGTGGATTGCCCATGAAAACAGGAAAAGATGGGGTGGGAGGGAACATAAAGAACTTAGGGGAAGAGAATTTTAAATGTTCTTACCCCAAAGAAATGATGAATGTCTAAGGTGATATGCTGATCAGCCTGATTTGATCATTCCACAGTGTATACATGTACAGAAACATCAAATTATACTCCACAAATATAAACATTTGTCTATTAAAAATAAAGCACAACCTAAGAATTTAGGAGGCAAAATCAATACGTCTTGGCGAGTCATGTAGCTGGGTGGTAATTGAGGGTGATGAATGAATGAGGATGCTTTGAGGTTGTTTCATAAACCAAGAAGAGAATTGGTCTGTTAATTTTCTATCCCTACTATAAAAATTACTATAAATTTATTGGCTTAAAACAATATAAATATATTACCTTATAGTTCTGGAAGTCAGAAGTCTGAAATGAGTTTCATTGGGCTAAAGTCAAGTATCAGCAGGGCTGTACTCCCTCCACACAACACACTCCAGGGGAGAATCCTTCCCTGCCTGTTCCTGCTCCTAGAGATGGTCACATTGTTTACTCTGTGGCCCCCTCCCATCTTGAAGACCAAAAGTGGCCAGTCAAGTCTTTCACATACCAAGTCACTATAATATGACTTTACTGTCTCTTCTTTATAAAGACCTTTGTTACTACCTTGAGACCACCAGATAATCCAGGATAATTTCTCCATCTCAAGACGCATAACCTAATCACATCTGCATGATCATTTTTACCATGTAAAATAACATATTTGGTTGTTCTGGGGGTTAGGATGGGGACATCTTTGGAGGGGCTATTATTCCACATAACATGGTTGGAATGTGGACAGTGATAGCCATTTATGCATGTGATCTTGATAACAAACTGGGACAGCTGGGTATCTGATTGTTGTCTAGAGATAAGAGATTTTGGGAACATAAATGGACATTGATTGTAGTTAGAATGGTGTTACAGCTGTGGAGGGGGCTGATAAACATGGGAGCAGGACATAAAAAGTAACTGGATTTCCCTGCTAGCAAAATACTGGCTGTTTCAATTTATTTGGTTCACATGTTCTCAAGCTTAAGTGCTGTTCTTGTACTCAGAATGAACCAGAAGTTTGTCATTTCGTTGTATTTGCTACTTTTGAAATTGTTCCCAGAATAGCAACTTTCTATTAGAAGTCCAGTTCTCCAGAAGTGTATCAACAATAGTTGGATTTTGACCTTTTTGTACTATTCTAACCTAATGTCAGTTAACCATGTAAAATTCCATAGTATTTGCTCTGCTTAATATTCTGTTCCTAGGAAACCTTCAGGTACAATACTGATAGGACTGTTGACCCTGCCACAGATAGCATATTACACATACGTTTGGAAACTCGACATTGTGGCTCTCTCACAAGCTTGTACATTTTCACTGAAATTTTAGAACACAGGTTAATATTTGGGCTTAAAAAAATTAAAACATGAAGAGGATGAGTATGTGTAGTAGGGAGTGGGTGTTTAGATGAAGTATTTGCTCCCAAACCAGCAGCCTAATAAAACCAACAATTCCATCTTGACTTCTTTGCTCACTCCCACCTTTTGGGACCTGGAATTGATTGGTATAGTTGCTTTTTGCCTTCTGCAATAGTAGTTACTGTCAGTTTCCTCACTGACACTAAAGTGATTTAGAATTTCTCAGTCTGGTGCTTGAGTGCACTTCAAGCTGCCGTGATTCCTGCTGCAGGATGATGGTGGGGCTGACATGGACCTGCTGATTTTCAGATTCTAATTTTTCATTCTGTGCACGTGCAGGAACATTTTAAGGGAAACTACTACTCACAAGTCTTCAGTTTGCTTTTATGATCTGGATTTTTCTTGTGTTTGTACACCAAGGTATGCAAGCATGTAAGGATTTGTGCTTGAGGTGATTGGAATACAAAAGTTCACAAGCCATGGCCCTTGCCCTCAAAGTTTCTAGTCTAATGGGAGAGGTAGAGGTCTATGCAAACATCTGTAAGATAGGCTGAATATAGTAAGTGTTAGAGAGAGAGAGAACGTGCATTTGGGTGTTCTGTGGAAGAAAGGTTTCTGATTGTAGAGGGAGTCATGAAGCCTTTTCTTGTGACTTAATAGTTAAATTGGTTTGTATAGGTGGATAAGATACTTAGAACTTGGAGGAAGTTTGGTGGATGGCATTTCATACATAGACACAAAATTAGAGGTCAAAAGAAGGAAATAGCATAGATATGAGAAAGAGTGAGTAATATTGTTTGACTATCATTGAAACAGTGGGATTAATGTGGAAAAAAATCCTTTAATGCTATAAAACGCTTTGAATGCCATAATAGATAATTCCTAAGCTTTTCATCCTTTTAAAAATATTCCTGAATAAAATAAATTCCATTTGGTCATAGTGTTTTATTTTAATTGCTATTGGATTCTGTTTGTCAAAGTTTAATTTAGGACTTTTAGCATTGTTATTCCTGAATGACTTTGTTCTATAATTTTCTTTTTGGTGCGGTCTGTCAGGTTTTAGTATCAGCGTTACCATTGCTTTGTAAAAAGAACTTGAAACTGTCCTGGTATGTTAAACAGTATTGGAATTTTCTGTTATTTAAAAAGTTTGGCAAATTGTGCTGTGAAATCATCTAGGCCTGTGTGAATGTGTGTTGTGTTTCTAGTTTTGGGGGGTAAATCTAACAATTCTTGTGTGGTAATTGGCAGATAGATTTTTCCTCTTTTCTGGAGGTAGTTTGATATACCATATTTTCTAGAAAAATTATCTCTTTCATCCATGTTTTAAAATTTATTTGCACATAGTTGGACAAAGAAATCTGTTATAATTTTTAAAAATGTCTTCTATATTTGTATTATTCACTTCTTACTAGTTTCAATTTTGTGTAATTAACTTCCTCATACCACTTGGTTTAGTTATGTAATTATTTAAGTACTACCTTTTATTTATTTATTTATTTATCTTGGCAGAGACAGAGTCTCACTTTATCACCCTCAATAGAGTGCTGTGGCATCACAGCTCACAGCAACCTCCATCTCTTGGGCTTAGGCAATTCTCTTGCCTCAGCCTCCCGAGTAGCTGGGACTATAGGTGCCTGCTACAAGGCCTGGCTATTTTTTCTTGCAGTTTGGCTGGGGCTGGGTTTGAACCCACCACCCTTGGTATATGGGGCCTGTGCCCTACTCACTGAGCTATAGGCGCTGCCCTTAAGTACTGCCTTTAAATTTACTTATTAATTCCTTACTCATCTCTCTTTTAATTAATTTATGCTTATATAAATTAGTTTTTATGCTTTCTATAGTTTTTGTTTCCTTTAACTCCCTAAATTATATGTTTATTTTCATTTATGTTTATTTATGAACTAAGCCTACAAATTTTCCCTTCAGCATGATTTCAGCTATCTCATAGATTTCAAAAATATAGTTGTTCTTTAGATACTATTAATATCTTCCTGACATCAAAATTATGAGGGAAGTTTAGAATTTTCAGAAGATAGGACATGGTTTTTCTAATTTTTTTAGTAGTTGATAGTTTTATTGCATCATGATGCAATAATTTGTTCTAGACTTTTCTATTTTGTGGAATTTATTGCTGTGTTATTTATGGCATGATAGATTATCAAATTTGTATGCCTGTTTGCTGGATACTAGAAAAGAAGATATTTTTTCTGTTTCTATGGTAAAGATATGATATATACATGCATATAGTCATACCACATATGGTCTACCATTTAAATTATGTTATTCAGATGGATACTTACTTTTTTATGCACTTGGTTTATCACAAATGGAAAGAGATAAGTAATTTCCTGCTCTTAATTGTCTTCTATTTCACCTGTATTTTCTCTTGTGTCTCCGTATTGTCACTGTAGGTGATACAGGCCCTCCTTGTGCATGCCTGCCATGTGTGGTGCAGTGGGTTTGGCGTCTCTGGCTCTTATACAGTGAAAGCCAGTAGAGTCTTGTAGTTTTGTCTGACAATCAAAAACACATACATGAATAGTAGGAATGGTATTATTTGTAGTTTATAACCACGGATGTTTGGAAAATATGTGTTCTAAACTTTTTTCTCTCATTTATATGATAATTCTGTATGTCTTGTGCTGAAATTTAAGAAATTTAGAAAATAATCTATTTTTTTTTTTTTTGAGACAGTCTTACTTTGTCACCCTCGGTGGAGTGCCATAACAATCTCATACTCTTGGGCTCAAGCAATTCTTTTGCCTCAGCCTCCCCAGTAGCTGGGACTATAGGCTCTTCCCACAACACTTGGCTATTTTTAGAGATGGCGTCTTTCTCTTGCTCAGGCTGGTCTTGAACCTCTGAGCTCAGGCAATTCACCCACCTCGGCCTCCCAGAGTGCTAGGCCTCCCAGAGTGCTAGGATTACAGGCATGAGCTACTGTGCCCAGCCTTCGAAAATTATTTTTAATTGTATTTGAAAGAAAATGATTTTTTCTCCTGGAATGGAATGAAACCAATGAAATAGTGATGCTCAAAAGAGCCATTGTGAATCTGTAGTGCTAAAATTGCTTAGATCAGGTACCTTCCCCCTCCCTCTTTGCTCTGTGTTCAGGTATAAGAGACTAAAAGGTATACCAAATAGACTAACTCTTCCAAAAGCCTTAAAATAAGTGCATATATCATATTTCAGCACAGAGTCCTAACTTTAATTACCACCTGCTGTGATTCATCTCCCAAAGGACAAATTATATTAATTTGACAAGTTCTTGAATGTAAATGCGGCTTACTAAATAACATGTGTATGTATAAATTTAAAACTTCTTAATGTTCTAAAATAAATTCTTAAGACTCTAGCAAATTTCTGTACATACAGCACAAAAAATATGAGAATTGTATCGGGACAAAGTGAAACCTTACCTATAAAAATAAACTCTGAAGTTCTTTGAACTCAAAATGGGCTAAGAACTACGTGCAAACAGTGAGGAAGGACTATGACAATTTATAAGCAATTTTTGGCTAGCTCATCAGAATTTGAAAGAATTCCCCAAAATGTGTGTATAAGATTTGAAACAGCTTAACTGAGGCTAACACACATTGACATCAAAGTCTTTTGTAGGGTGTTTGAAAATGACTTTCACTGCTACAGAAAGGAGAATAAGTGTGTATTTTTAGGTATTCACCTGAGCACACAGTTCTTAGTGTAGCTATTCTGGTCAGTACTTGAAAATCTCTCATGGAGAAGCTGCTGGAGATCTACCATTGGTGACAATTAAGTCATACTGTGTTTGAGAATGCTACTTAATACTACTGTTTAATGATAAAAAGGGCCATTATTGTTTTTTTAAAAATCCAAAATAGCTAAAGACCTACTGATTATACTCCCACAGATTACTAATTTTTAGAGACTTTGAATATAGCATAATCCAATTAACATAAAAATTAATGTTAATTTTTAGTTGCTCTTTTCTAGTATAGCAGGTGATTTAGGATATCTCAGATTACATCATGATGCCTTAGATTTAGAAGCCCACTGACTCATTCTCCCAGTCTGAACCTGGATTTAAAATTTTCCTATCTCTTTTCCTTTCAAAAAAGTATTTACCATCAGCTTGCGTCTGGGTGCACCTGCCCCTGCCCCCGTTGCTTGGATATTAGTGGTGGTCTTCAAGAATGTCCTGTACTCCTTCCTATTCTAGGACCTCTTTGGGAGAAGTCAGCTAGTTCTCAGTTCCTTCCCTCTGTCTGTAGTACAAAATGGGCTTCTTTGAATTTGAATAACTTTAAGTTCTTCCTTTCTATGGCAGAAGTTTATAGGAAAGATTTTATACCCATCTCAATGGGAAGTAATAGGATCAGATACACATTTCTTTAATTAGTTAATTAATTAATTTTCTTTTTCTTTCTTTCATTTTCTTTCTTTTTACTCTGTTGCTTGGGTTAGAGTGCAGCGGCATCATGTTAGCTCACTACAACCTCAGCCTCCTAGGCTCAAGCCATCCTAGCTCGTCCTCCCAAGTATCTGGGACTATAGGTGCATCCTATCACACCTGGGTAATTTTTTTTGGCGGGGGGGATAGAGACAGAGTCTTACTTTATCGCCCTTGGTAGAGTGCTGTGATGTCACACAGCTCACAGCAACCTCCAGCTCCTGGGTTTAGGCGATTCTCTTGCCTCAGCCTCCCGAGTAGCTGGGACCGCAGGTGCCTGCCACAATGCCTGGCTACTTTTTGTTGCAGTTTGGCTGGGACCAGGTTTGAACCTGCCACCCTTTGTATATGGGGCTGGTGCCCTACCCACTGAGCCACAGGTGCCGCCACACCTGGGTAATTTTAAAATATTTTTATAGAGACAGGGTCTTACTGTTGCTCTTGCTCAAGCTGGTCTCAACCTTAAGTGATCCTCCTCCCAAAGTAGTAGAATCACAGGCATAAGTACCATGCCTGGCTTGGATATGTATTTCTTGGACAATTACTGTAGTCACTTTTAAGATCTCATTTTCTTCATTCTTAACATTTCTCCCTGAGTTGTATTGTTAATTGAAGAAAATATTTTTGTTTCATTATCTTATCATACAAGTTTCTCATCAGGCCACAGGGTCAGTACATTTCAATTTTATTTTTTACTCTTTAGAAACTTGTGCATTGCTGTATATTTCTAGCATGTTCCCTGGCCAGGCACTTACATCCTAAATACAATGTGTCATGACTGTCACACCACTCTGTGGTTGAGTTTATAGACGAGGAACCTGGGTTAAAATTTCCAAATGGCTAGACAAGCATTTTATTGTGTAAGAGGAACCACAGCTGGAAATTTGCTAAATTACCGAGGAATCTGTGTCTAATCCTCTGGTAACAATCCTAGTCCTGTTATTTTGAGTCTCTGGGATAAATGGTAGCTGTTCTCGGACTGTGATCCTTTTGAGAAGACTTTTAAGGATTGATGGGTCAGCAGGAAGGCAGAGGTTCTTCCTAGGAACAATTTTGTAAAATCAGTTTTACGTGGTTGTAAGGTATGGACTGATCACTGCCTACTGAAATCGGCTGTGTCACTTACCTCTCTCTGGAGAGTAGCTGCCATATTTTCCATCTGTCAGGGGTAGGCCCCAAGGAGAACAGAGACAGTAGCAGTAGTGTAGTTTCCTGAGATTTGCCTGGTTTATTTTCTGAAAACCATCTGAGTATGGCAAACTTACTTCTCAGTTCACCTGGGAAGCAGGTAAGATTTGCTTTTTTTTCCAAGGAGGACTCAGAGATTTAGGTGTCAAGTAGAGTCAAACCTCCCAATAGTTCTCATTAAACCACCCCTGGGGAAAGCCTCTGCCTCCTTTTAGGTGGTCTTCACAGGGATTTGTTTTCAGTGAAGTTAAATATTAAAGGGCTAGACAATTTACTCCATAATCGACGCTTGGATTTTTTTTTCTCCAGATCTAAAACATTCTTTAATTTTAACTACTTAAAACAAATTACAAATTCATTCTTAGGTAAACCTTAGCCCAGATCTTTTGAAGCAAAGAAGCTCCTGAGAACATTTGGTGTTCTTTTTGGTTCTGCTGTTAGTCCTCTGCTGCTGTCCCTTACCCACCTTGCTTGGTTCTGTAGCAGACTCAGGCTTCTCCTGAGTCTTCTGGATCCTGTCTTCTGTATTCCCTGACATATTTGTTTTCTTTGTCTCATGTCTGTTCCAGACCCAACTTTGAAGAAACTTGCAGGAGGGAAGGAAATGTAACATACAGCTTTAACTAGTCCATTTCCCTTCCTATCAGATTTCAATATGATTCACAGTTTTTTAGAGCCTTAAGTGTAGGAAGAGTGTAATTTGGTATCTCTCCATATGGATTCCATTCATTGCAAGGAAATCCTGAATAACTCAATTCCTCACCCCGGTGGCTGTACAGCGAATCTGTGTAAATATCCGTGCAGTCATTCTTGAGGGAAAGTTTCCTACTGTAATAAAGTATGTTTCAGGAAACCAGTGGTTTCTCTTTACTGATAATTCAAGCTTGACAGGTATTTAAATAGCATAGATGCCTTGACTGAGATTAAAGTAGAAAACAAAAATGTGTGTTTTATTCAGTTGTGGGAGTTTTAGAATTGAGTGTTCTTCCACCACTTATAATTTTGGTTTATAGTAAATTACAAAGATTAAAAACTGTGGAAACAGTATGCATGACACACACATTAAATCATTTCCATTAGTGTCTTTTGGTATTGATTTTAACCCAAAACATTAATTTTAATAGAAATTAATGCATAGTACATTGAAGGTCAGTTAATTGAGTGGGTACGGACCATTGGGTACTCAGGCTGAAAGGACTCTTTCATTTGCAAAACTCACTGACATTACTGTGCTTTCACTAATTAGATGGGAAAACCTACTTGGTGCTTTGCTTTCCTGATCGTCATCTTTATAATCTGTCAGGACCCCTGCCTACCTGAAAAGTCCTTTATGTGGCCCCTTGTTTTTTTTCCCTATCAGATTGACATATACATGATTACATTTTACATAGCACTTAGTCTGTCATATGCCACATTAGCCTTGAAGTTTTGCAATCCATGTTGTAATTTTGAGAAGGAAAATTGGTTAAATGACAGGAGAAATATGGCAGTTCATGAACAAAATTCTTTCTAAGTTTCATTTCTTGTTTTAGTCATCCATACCCCTGCCACTAACCTCATTAGGTCAAGGGCTTAAAGGCATTTTGTATGGAGTTGGCACATTTTACCATCTGAGCAGTGATTTTCCTTCCTGTTTTGGGAAGCAGTGGTTTTCAAATACCTCTAATTTTTAACTTGAAAAATTGATATTGCACAATACATTTTGCCTCAGGAAGCTCTTAGTGCTGGATACTGAAGTTTGTCTCACTTTTTCTGGTAAGTGTGAGACCTCCTCAAACTTTTACCACAGCTATAAAGATCAAACAATTGAATTGAATTCTGTGGCAGGACTGGTTGTTTATGCATGTATGTATGCATGTATGTATACATGTATGTATGTATGTATGTATGTATGTATTTTATTTGTCCTAAAGTTCTCAAGCATCTGTGGTGAACAATATACTATGGTATAGGTTTGAACCTTTAAGGAATGTTACTGTATTAGAATAATGATGGAACAAACTGGCCGTGTTTGTATTGAATGGAGACTATGAAAAGAAACATCTGTAGCCCTCCATGGATGTCTGGGTACACACTTACAGGACTGTGCTGCCAGCTTACATCTAAAATAGTTTATCCCTACTGAACAGATGCTGGTGGGAACTAGGTCATTGTAGCAGCAAGACTACAATGCACACATTTCTTTATTCTTGCCATGATTGTCATTACATTTTATTTATGCTTATTTTGGCAATGTCATCCTTTCTCTGAAATATGAATATATGTATGCTAGTGAGTATTGAAAGCATCTAGAGGTAATAAAACAACCTATAGGGGATTTATAAAACACTTCCATAGTACCGGCAAATAACTCTCTTGATACTAAGGTGTAAAATCAGAGGAAGGGATAGGTGTCAGAGTACACAGGGCTCTGATAGAGACACCTTCATATGCCCTCTTGGTTGGAGACATAGAGTGGTGCTGTTTCATACCTGAGTCTCTTGTGAAAGGAGGAGCCACTGAGATAAGACAAACAGTATGAGGTTGTGAGGCAGTGAAGGTTCAGTGAGTTCTTGTGATCAGCAGTCATTAGCATGCAGCCTGCTGTTAGTTTCCCATGTTTTATGGTGATTTCCTTGACCAAGCAGGGGGTCTTTGGAGCACTAGTAGCTGTTGTAATCACACAAGTTATTGTTTCTTTCTGGAATGTCTTATATTTTTAGTAACAGTGAGGTCCTTCACTGTCCCCATGTGCCTCTAAAAATTTAAAGAGAATCAAGGAATGCATAATTTATATTTTTCCCAAAGGTAATAGAGTGACTCAGTGTTATCTATGAAGAGAAGATTTTAAATTTCATGTCTTATGCAGAAGGTGATTTTTATGTGAAAACTGCAAGAACTGGCTTCAGGGATAACCAGATAATTATCCTTCTAACAGCAGAGATAGACTCCAGGAGGATTATAGCAGAAAGCCGTGGTGGATCAGCTATGCCCTTGTGAATCGTGGTTGCCACAACATAGCAAGTGATACGCGCCATAGAACAAACCTTACATCTACGTCTGGAGAGCAACCACCAGAGAGTTCGTGTGTCTCGAAAGACAGATGAGCAAAAATTTCCTGTGAAAGAATTTAGTGCAGGGCTGAGCTAGATTTCTGTATAAAACAGCAGCCAAAATAAAAAAAAAAAATTACTTTTTCCACTTTGGTCCCAGCGGGGTTCACTGATGAATCAGATGAAATCTGTGAATCCCTCACTCATGAGTGCCATGACTCCCTGGGTCATCATTGTTTTCATTGAGCTCAGAGCCTGGAAACCCTCCTCACCAAAACTCCTTGTTACACATGTATTAAATGTTGGAATTGGAAAGAGCGTAGTGCTACCGAGAGAACAAGAAAAAAAAAATAATACTCTATTGTCCTCAGCTTGGTTGCAAGTCTCTGTTTTGCTCTTTGAGCCAATAATTCCTAGTATTTGTGTTTTAAGCACTTCGTGGCTATTCTTTCTTCAGGAAAATTTAGGTGCAAAGATACAAAATCTTATAATCTAACATGGGAAGGGGCTTATGTAACCATTGAAGGGATAGTGGAATTGGGGATAATTTTTTTCCAGCCTGTTCTCTTTCTCTTTATCTGTGTCTATGTATATTGCATATGTGTGTGTATATACCCATTTTAACTTATACATATAAATAGTAGTCTTCACTTTTCTCTTGGAAAATGCTCTTGATAAGTACCATACAATCTCGTCATTTGTCTTCAACTTAGGAGACCTTTCTGCTCACCACTGTGTTGACCACCCACTCCTACTTTGAATCTTCATTTCCTTCTGCTTGAGATGTATCTGGCTCCCTGCTCCTCCTGCTTTGTCTGTTATGTACTCAGTGTTACATGTTTAGAGATTGCTGAGAGGAACTTTCAATTGAGGAATATTTCAGTTGAGGAAATGGAAGTTTATCTTTTTGTTTACAATCTCCTTGAAAGGTAATTTTAAGATTTTAAAACCAGCCTCCTGGGAAAGGTACAGAGCTAACCCAGAGAAAACTCAGGGTGTGGTGTGGGGCAATTTATGAACTGAATGTTCAAAACTAATTTTGAATTTGTCAAACTAAAAACTTGCACTTGTAAAAACACGTGCAACTTTAGAAACATCATGGTCTGGGGAAGGAGCTAGAAGAGGCTTATTCTTAGAGAATTAGGATTGGTGGTAGAAAGGGGAGCAGGACTGCAGGGACCAGATAGATGAAGCTCTGTGTACTGCCAAGGAGCTTGCCCTTTATACTCCAAGGAAAGAAGTGATTTTAATAAAGGAAGAGGCCTTGTCTCAGCCTGCCTCCTTGTGTAGTAATGCCAGGAGACCCTCCTCTGAGAGTCTCACTGGGAGGGTCTTTTCTCTAAACCTGTGGCTTACAATGAAATCATACATTTCAAGAAGGAAACTAAGGTCTGTAAGCCAAAGCAAAGAGTCTTGAGATCTCAACCCAGGGAACAGAAAGCAGAGAGTAACTAGTAAATTGATTAATAAAGGTATACTACATTTATCTGTCCATCCATCCCTTCTTCCCATCCATCCACTATATCTGTTTGTCTTTCTGCCATGGTTGGTATATGCATGTGTGTGGTATGCTTCACAGCAGTGCCTAATCAGAATAAAGCACCAGGGGTGGAAAGGGCAACGTGAACCAAATGAAAGGTATTTTTAACATCAGAGGCATTAGGCAGGAAGACTCTTTAAGGGGCTATTGACGTATTTAAGATGAGAGGTAAGTGGGTGGAGGAATTCATTTATGTCTAAGGGCACATAGCTATTTACTGTTAACCTATTTTTTTTAATTTTCTTTTCCAAAGAGACCTAAGCCACTTTGCATAAAAGCAAATTTTTAACAAACATCTGGTAATTCCTTACATGTGCTTTGAGACCCGAGAATTCCATGGTCTTGCACCCGTAGCTAGTGGGTATCATTAGGTTATACTTTGCCACCGTCCAGCCTCAGAATTATTCTTAAATCAGACCACTAGACAGATACTTGTTTGTAATAAATAAAAATTGCCTTTTGAAGTAAAATCTATTTGTTGTCTTCTATTTAGTCTCATCTATAGAATGATTTTTAAAACTTGATGATTGTGTGGATAAAAATAATAATTATATTAATGGGCCCAAGTCAACATATTAGTGTAAGCACTTTAATTTTGGCAGACCAAGAAAAAATGCAACTTTGGGGTTTTAGGGCCTGCTTTAGACAAAAGAATTGCTGAGCCTAGCATTGCTGACTGTGTGTGTATGGGGCAGGGGGCAGGGCACATTATTTTAGGAGTTTGGTTCTTTCTTATTTCAAACTCAAGTGGGCTAGACCAATCTATCGAACTCTATCTGGGAGAAGCTTATCATGGATGACTCTGGTTTGGCTAAAGTATGATTTTCTCAAAATTAGTGACAGGTAAAGCCAGAGGAGTCTTTCTTTCAAGGCCACCCTGATGTAGTTGCTGAGGCAAAAGTGTCTTTGAAAAAAGCTGAAATTTTAAGCCAGATATTGTATGTTCTTAACATAAGCTATTCATATGGACAGTGTGCCCTTGTGCCCGCTGCCTCCTCTAGCAGATTTTGTATGTACCAGGAAAAGCATTTAAATGACACCTTTTAGCCTGTGTAACTCAAGTTTATAAATAATGGTGACACTTGTCAAAGAACTGAAAAAAGAATGTTATTCTATCATAAAGAAAGATTCATCACCTAGGGATTTTTTTTGTATTATGTTTTAAGAGTGTAACAGATCAGTATTTTTATAGTAGGGGAGCATTTTTCTTTGGTTTTTACAGACACAAAGTAAACATCTATAAATGTCAGAAAGCTTTAAAACCCAAATAGGCTTTGGTCTCATTAGATAGCAGTCTGGCTAGAATTCATAAATTGAAATATCCTGCCATAAAATTTATTATAAACAAGAAACTAGGAAAAGGCATGTATGCAATTCAATAAATATCAAGCTGTGGGTTTCTAGCTTGTTAAATGCAAAGATACTTGAAGTTACATAATCATACCCTGACTCATGTTGTCTGGATTTACAAATCTCCTTTTATAAATTCCATGTCTCTTCCTTGAGACTGCCAAGAAAACAAGAGTAGATCTGTGGTCAAGCACTGACCTCTTCCCTACAAGATACTTATCTCTCTGTGCCTCAGTTCCCTTTCTCTAAATTATGGGTATTTGTGAGTCTCATTCTCCTACATTTCATAAACATATGAAGATTGATTGATTAATTATCAGGCCACATGTCAGACAGGGATGAGATGAACTTTGAGTTACATTAATCATTTAAAACAATTAAAATTTTTTTTAACAAAGTGCCCTTAGCAAGCAGTTTGTATATTAACATGATTTTGTCCCATTTTTTAAAGCATATTGAATATTTACAACTAGTATAGAAAGGCTGGATAAAAGAAAGAGTGATGGAACTCATTGGGTTGAAGATCATACTATTTTTAAAACAGTAATAGAGGCAAAATGAAATGACAAAAATGATCACTGATGTGGGGAAAAAACTCATGCTGATGTTGTATTAAAATGTGTTACTTTGATCACTGTTCAAGTATAGTATAACAGAGATGTTCTGATACTGATCTTCCTGTAAAGGATTTGGGTACATGGTCTTTACTACAAGCTTCCAGGCCAGACATTAATTATGCTATCAAGTTTAGTTATATAAGTTTTTTTCTAAATTTGTTCAGGTGATTAAAAAAAAATTCTTGGATAGACCCATCAGAAATTGGCATGGAAATACTTGGTTCAAATTATGAATAAAGAAATTGATTTCTTGGAAGGAATAACATTTCCCATTGACTGCCTCTACTTCTGAAAGCATAGATTGTTCCGCTCATTCTTATTTTTGATGGTCTGGATCTGGTCACTAAAAAAAATAATAGACTGTGTTTTAGCCATAAAAAAAATGCCATAATAATCCTTAATACCAATGCCAAAAATAATAATGGCATGCTTTTACATTTTATAGTAGTTTATAATTTGTGAAGCATATTTCTCACATGAAAACATTTAAGCTCATTTAGAATGTAAGTATTATTCCATAAATTACAAGGGTCCACACCTTGTCTTCTGAGGGTGGAGACAATGTCTAATAATTATTCTCCTCCCAAATGATACTAGTCCAGTTTTTAGCTTCTAGTCTTTGTTTTTTTCTTTCAGAAATAATATTTTATTTCTCAATAATCATATTCCTTCTATATTGCTAAAGATGCAAATTTTTTTATCACATTCCAACAGAAGATAAACATTGTATTGCCATTGAGAATAATTTATATATTCCAAACCCAGAAATAAAATACATTTATTCCCCTGGGTGTTCATCTTACTTAGAATTACTAGTAGAATAGAATTCATATGATACAGTAAGTATAAAACTCATTGATCTATGCATTGATGGTTTGCTTTACAATGCCTATATCTGAAATGTCAAAATGCTTCACATTTGTGGCCAAATTCATTGAGTTTTACCCCATATCACTATGGAATAATTATCTTTTTCAAGAAAGCAGTATGTCCTTGCACAGAAATTTAGGCTTATTATTGCAAGAATTAAAAAAAAAAATCTAGTGTGAAATATGAACTGGCATATTAATTCATGTTCGTGAATAACAAATGGGGAAAAATGTGAACACTAACATCCCCAGAAAAACTTACTTATATTCAATGTTTGCATAGGAAACTGTAATTTTAATACAAAAACATTTAGTTGAAACTTGGCTCAGGAAAATGGGCATTTAAAAAATTTCCTGTTGTTGGGTGGTGCCTGTGCCTCAGTGAGTAGGGCGCCAGCTCCCTATACCGAGGGTGGCAGGTTCAAACCTGGCCTCAGCTGAACTACAACAAAAATAACTGAGCATTGTGGCTGAGTCTCAGCTACTCGGGAGGCTGAGGCAAGAGAAACGCCTAAGCCCAGGAGTTGGAGGTTACTGTGAGTTGTGATGCCACAGCACTCTACCGAGGGCGATAAAGTGAGACTCTGTCTCTACAAAAAAAAAAAAAATTCTTTTTGTTAATTTTCATTGGTCAGAAGTTATTTTGCAGCTATAAAATACATGGTGGTTACAAAAGTCAAGAATCTAGAAATATAATTCCTTTACTTGGTATATACCCAGATGACCAAAAAACACATTACAACAAAGATATCTGTACCAGATTGTTTATTGCAGCCCAATTCATTATTGCTAAGTCATGGAAGAAGCCCAAGAGCCCATCGATACATGAATGGATTAATAAACTGTGGTACATGTACACCATGGAATATTATGCAGCCTTAAAGAAAGATGGTGACTTTTCCTCTTTCATATTTACATGGATGGAGCTGGAACATGTTCTCCTTAGCAAAGTAAGAAAGGAAGAAAAAGTATCCAATGTATACATCCCTAATTTGAAGCAAATTTATATCTTTCAAGTGAAGGCCACAACCCATTTATTGCACAAGAAGATGGGGAAAGGGAAGAGGGAGGGAAGGGGAGGCAGAGGGTGAGGGGAGAGAGGATGAAGGGCGAGATCACACTTGTGATCCATATTTGAAGGGTCAGGAGAAAACTTCTAAACACGGATCAAAAATATTTTCACACAGTAAATGAGAAAATCTCATGAATGGTATGTCAATCAGGTGGATGAAAATATCTCCGATTGTATGTCAAGCCCGCACACTGTACCCCATGATTGAATTATTGTACACAGCTATGATTCAATAAAAAAAAAAAAGAATCTAGAAATAGGCTAACAAATAAAATGGAAACATTATTGTTGAAAATTTCTACAATAGTTGATTCATTTTCTATCCATCAATGTTTGTTATATTTTTCAGAATGATACTATGGGATGTTTACTAGGGCAGAGTGTGGTGGGCTTTTTTGATTGCTTGGGGTTTTTTTTGTTTGTTTGTCTTTATTTTTTTGCCAGGGCCAGGCTTAAACCCACCACCCCGGGTATTTGAGGCCAGCGCCCTACTCTTTGAGCCACAGGTCCTGCCCTGATTGCTTGTTTTTTAACATAAATCTTAAAAGATTAGTGATAATGCTAGTAATATAATTCCTCTGTTCTTGGTGTTCACTAACCTAGCCTTCGATTTTTCTGCTATTCCAGTTAATTTTGTCCATACTACTAATTTGGAAGTTCCCAGACAAAAGAAGGAAACAAAAGACAGGAATCTTTCCTTTATTTAAACAAGTTATACTAAAATTCTGCAGAGTGGGTTAAATACCCCACACCATTCCCCAGAGTGTGTCTTTGTGGGTACCGGAGTTATGAGCCCCCAGTTACCCTGCCATCATATTAGGCTCCTGTGGTCTCAGGCTCCATCCTGGATCCTTGAGAGGGAGCCCCAGCCAAGGGAGCTTCTGGGACCCTCAGCCACCTGCCTTCAGTGGGGAAAACCGAGGAACTGCTGCATCTCTGGCAGCTGATAGAAGGAGGCTGGAAATGAACGCTTCCTGTCCAAAGTTGGAATTCAGAATTGCATTTTTCTTAGGAAGGGTTTCCCGGCCTCACTGCCTTTCCTTTTGTTTTGTGAACACATCCAACTCCAGCCTTAAAGTCTCTGCTCCTGCTGTTCTTGCTACCAGGGATTTCTGCCACTTGTCATCCACTTAGCATTCATTCAGCTATCAATTCAGATGTCCCTTTCTTAGAGCAGCCGTCCATCCCATGACAGCACTCACTTTTATTTTCTTCACAGCATGTTTCACTGTCAACTAATCTCATTTGTCTGTTTATTTCTGTGCCCTATGTCCATGGAGGTTCCCCTTCTCCATGCTAAAACAGAAGCCTCATGAGAGTAGAAATCTTGTTTTTCTTTGTACCACTGTTGCCTCTCAGGACAGCCATGGACCATGGTAGGCATTTATCAGATGCTCATTGACTGAGTGAAATGAATGGGAATTCTGATAGTGTCATGACTCTGGGTTAGCAGCATTTGTAGTTGGGGGAAGCAAGGACCAGCCTGGGAAGTCCTCCATTCTGTATAGCAGGATTTCTGTAGGAGATGTGTTTCTGTTTTTAAATATTTGTCTAAAAGATGACTTTTGACACATAACTTTCCTTTCTTAAATTAGGAATTGGGTCTCTATTTCTCTGATAATAGCTGATTCAGTTTATTAGTTGAGATCAAAGAATAAACATTTTTTAAAAACAATTAAATAGAATTTGAGACATTTGAAAGCAATCTGTATTTTTAAAGAAATTCCCTCCTTCTAGCCAAATGCAGCCTTTCACTGCATGCCCATGAGTTTACTCGTTGTCCCTAAGGTAACTAGTGTTTTTGTAAGGCTCTTCCCCACTTTTGGAATACACACAACACTCGGTCTTTACTTATTTTAAGCCTCCTACTCAAATCCTGTCTACTTCTCACTGCATTTCGTGACTGTTCCTTTGGGGTTTTCTTTTCTGTGGTCATATAGTACTTATTTGTCTGTTGTAAGGTTTGTTGGACTTCATCACACTCTAATTTATATTGCTATCTATATAATAATAATAATTGTTATGTTGATAGGCCAGATTTATTTAAAACTTGCCATGTGCATGCCATGTAATAACTCCTTTCATCTTGCAGCAGTCCTACGATATGGCTATACTTACTATTCTGATACACTGCACCTGTCTGCATCTTATGGATGAGCCCTGAGCAGCTCATTGGCTCTGGGTAATATAGTTACCAAGCTGAATTTGCACCTTACAGCTCCACAAGCTCTTATTGGTTGGGCTTTTGCCTGGGCATTCTTTTCATAACAGTGGTGAATGCATTTAGCACCCTACACAGGGTGCACTGTAGTTAGGAAGGATTCAAAATCCTAAAAGACAATTTTTGTGATCCTAAGAATTTGCTGAATCCTTTTATCAATAAAATAATAATTCTCTAGATCTGCCTTTTTGGTTATACACTTGGCTTTTTCTCTCTCTCCCACTCCTACCAGAATTGTTGGCTGGGAAGCAGAGGAAATAATAAAAGCAAACAGAAGTTTTGTTTACTGCCTTTTGAGTGACTTCTAGATACAAGGAGCAATCACTCTGGGGTCAGAATTTCAACTGAGAATAAGACAGGAAGCTGTCAGGTGAAAAAGAATAATTAACGGAGGGCTTCTGCAACTATGTGAAACTCAAGAGAATTTTCACAAATTAGTCCTGGTGACCTTATTACCTAAAATAAGCATAACACCTGAACAGAGGACATAATTATTCTCACTGCATATTCTCATATGCAATCTATGTTTTACAGTTAGTGGCATATTGTTCAAAATGTACAGATGTTCTAGATGATTATTTCTCCACTCCAAAACAAAACCAAAGTCCATGGACAAATGAAAAATTAGGGAACAATTTACAATACATGTGACAGATGATGAACTGATTTCCTTGCTGAATAAGGAGCACATATGCATCAATAAAAAGTAACAATTCATTGAAAAAAGTAAAAATGAACAGGAAGTTGAAAGAAAAATATAGTGGTCCATGGACATGGCCTCATTCATGATGGAAAAAATTTTGAAGTAAGGTAGTATTTTTTAGGTGACAGTTGAAAACAATTTGAAAAGTTGGTAATATCCTCTGAAAGTAAGAAGTTGTTATGGTGTTGGAAAGAGTGTAGATTGAAAAAATAGTTTTGGGGGGGAGTTTTAAGTTCTATCTGTGCAAGGTAGGAAGCTATAATTGGAAGAAAGTATATTGGAATTGCATGTTTTTTGTAGTAATTAAAACTCAGAAGTAGCCTAAAAGTATGCCAATAGGAATAAAGGTATTATAGGATACCTATTCAATAATTTACAATGTAGGTGTTAAAAAGAACAAACCAATCTATGGCAATGATGTGGAACAGTGCTCAGGAATGTTATATATGGTATGAGCACATTCAAATAAAATAGCAAATGTTTCCATATAGCTTAAGCATGTGCCAGCAAATATGCACATGTATACAGATATATATGCTTGTGTGTGTGTGGGCTGCACATGAGACTCTTATTGTTATTATCTCTAGAAAATGAGACTGGAGCGAGAGAAGCTCTTATTTCTTGCTTCATCTTTTGTACTAGTTGAAACTTTCAGTTATTCGTATCTTTTAAAGAGAAACTTCCATTAGAGAATATTTAAAGTATTTCACTAGAGGATTTTATGTTTTAATATTTTTAAAACTTAACTTAGACTAAACAATTAGATATTTTTTCTAATGATCTATATTCCTGGTATAGTGCAATTTCTGTTAGATAACAGGTTTCTTTAGTTATAAGCACATTTTGCTAACTTTCTCCATGACCCTCTTGCCCACCAATGTTTCTGTATTGTTCTTTTCCTAGTCTATTGCCTTTGGCAACTGACTTGAAGAAAAAAAATATATACATATTCTCTGCCTTTGTGGTCCACATTCTGTTGTTAGCAATTTTGTATAGTTATGATTTGGGATAATTTATTTACACCTCAAAAGCAATAGAAAAAAAGTATATCTAAGTAAGTATTTATTTTCTGAGGTTGTCTAAACCGTCTCAGAGACAGGTCTAAATCAGCAGCTTGGGGCTTGGGGTCCATAGACTTAGTTTTAAGTCCCCCTGAATTTAATGTTATTTTTCATGTCATTACAGAACATGAGATTGTACACAGAATACAGGATTCCACTGTAGTTTTTAAAGAGCCAAAGGATGAAACTGTTCTAATTAAAGAAGAGAATTTATCACTGAAAATAAGAAAAAAGTATAAAAGCGCCAAAAGATGCAGACGTTTAGAGGAGACATTTTTGTGACCTGTGTACCTCCCCTCACATATTTGAGGAGTCAGCAGGCCTCAGGGCATGTATCACTCTAAATGCTGTTCCTCTACTTCCTTGTATGTGCACAGCTGAATTTTACGGAGACTTGCCAGTAGGCCAGATGTGTGTCAGTGCTATGTTGCACTGAGAGAGTCTCCAGTAACATATTTTTACTCTGTTTGTGGCACCCTCTTTGTTATGAAAGTCAAATGGTTTTCAGAGAAGTGGGAGTGAGGAATTGGGAGGCTGAGGAAAAGACAAGAGTTTTGACTTGGTGCATTGTTCTCTTTAAGAGGACAAAGTATGAGAGAGGATGTGTGTAGTAGGTTAAGTGGCAGAGAAGAAATACTCTTTTATCAGAAAGATGTCTTCAAGCCAGATGGTAAGAGAAAGTATGCTACTTTCAAAAACAAATCCAATACCTTTCTTATAAAAATATACTTCTCTTTAATCTATCTTTTGTTGACCTCCCATCTATAATTTGCCATAATGATTCAATTTTCCCTTTATCTGGAAGATTTGAAGGGAAAAAGTAATAAAACTAATAAGTTGTCCAATCTATTTAGTGTTGAAAGGCAGCCCCTTGTCACGGGGCAAAAATAAACAAATCAAAACCTGCCAGAGAAACTAAGGGAAATAGTGACTAATTCACTGTGATTAGGGTTAGAAATGCTGGATGTTCCCTAATGCCAGCATAAACCCAGACCCATCTTTGAAACATTCTGACTCCTTCCGAGTATTGTGCTAGGACAGCGGTTTTCAACCTGTGGGTCACGGCCCCTTTGTAACAATGAAAATGTATCCTGCATGTCAGTTATTTATATTACAATTCATAACAGTAGCAAAATTACAGTTATGAAGTAGCAATGAAAATAATTTTATGATTGGGGGTCACAACATGAGGAACTGTATTAAAGGGTCATGACATTAGGAGGCGTTAGGAAGGATGAGAACCACTGTGCTAGGATTGTAGGACAGCCCCGTAGCCCATCCAGTCTTGCAGTGCTTTAAGGAAGTGAACAAATGGCTAATTGTTTTCAAATTAACTGCTGCTTGAACAAGGATACCCAGAGGAATAGTTCAGACTGGAGAATGCAAAATTCCTCCAACCAGTGAAGGTCCGTCACCAACACAACAGCTGATGGCCATTCTGCTGAGAAACTGACAATAGCCAGAAAGGTGCTTACTGGGGAGCAGAAAGGGCATCTGCCAGCTAGAAGGTGGTTTCCCAGTAGAGACCTTTCCTGATCTCCCTGGAGGTACCCAGATCAGTGGATGCTGCCTCTTTGACAGCTCACCACCGTGTTACAGACTTTGGTTTCCCAGCTCTCAGAATGTACCCCAAACTGCCTTCCAAGTAGTATGGGATCTGGGTGCACTGTTTGTGGATGGGACCCCCACCAACTCTTCTTCTTCTTGCCATTTCCCTCAGTGGGACACTGGCTCTAAATTTGCTCTATTTTCACAAGGCAAGAGATTTGTCTTAACCAGCAAATCTCCCTGTATCTTGTTTTCATCGTTACTATTTTGTTTTTTCCACTTGTAGCCACAAAATGAATCTTCTGTTTTTAGCCCAACTCCTTTAGCTCTTGGAACCTGGTAGGTCTGACTGTAAGGTATCTTAGAATATTCCCCTTGCCCATGATGAGAAAGGTAGGGGCGGTACACCATTTGTGTCACCAGGTGAGGGGCTGGAACCAGCAATACGCTGTATTCCATTTAGAACCAGAAAGTCAGTCAAAGTCATCCTGCTTCTCACTCCTGCCTTCCTTGCCCATCCCAGATAGGAGCTTCTCCCTCATCCCCTCATCCCTATTTCTGTCAGGAAGTTTCTACCGAAAGAGCGATCCTCCCAACGTTCCTTGCCTGAAATTGTGGTGTGCTCCTGGGTCCTATGACACCCCTTTTCTGCAGTCAGCAGATTTCCTGATGGCTTCAGAGCTCTGTGTGGAATCCCCACCCCTGCCACCTCTAGGCCATAAATGGAACTTGCCTCTTAGGTAGAGGATATCCCTAAGTCCAGGAACATTTCAATCCCCCAACTTCTCCCAGAGTTGGAGATGGTTTGAAAATTCCCTGGACTTTCCATTTTTCTCCTATCCTAAGTAAATGCTTTCCTGTCTTAAGGCTCATGAAATCCAGCCACTGTCCTTGCTGGTGGTGGGCCAACTTGCCCTGACCCCCCTTGATCAGTAATGTGAATTCTGCTTCACATTGGACTGTGTACTTTTCTGCCTTTGTCCAAGCTCTTTCTACTGGTGGGAGTATGTGTCCTTTTTCGTCTTCACCTATTCAAATTCTGTCTAGCTCTGGTCTTCTACCCATTCCTCTCATCCTTTCCTGGTATCCCTTGCTAATAGATATTTTTTTCCAAAATCTACTATAGCCCTTCTTTGTCACATAATCATGTGGTACTTACAAATTGAATTTTGTATTGTAACTTAAATCTTCTTATGTTATTTAACGTTTTAAGTCTTGTGTGCCTTATGTACTCACTTATACGGTGTAGCTCTTTAAGGATACAACTTTCAGAGAACTTTCATTGATATAATTATCATCAGCCCTAAGCCTAACACTTAAGTGTCTAATAAATATTTGTTGAATGAAAGGAAGAATTAATCAATCATGAATGAATGTTTCAAGATGTTGGGGAGCCTTGCTTTCTTATTTTTCTAATTTTCCAGCTGTGTCATTTCTACACACATTTCCTCATGTGACTTTTTAGTTCTTAGCTTTAACTTACTATGAGGTTTGAGAGGTCTACAGTAATTTGAGCTTATAACAAAACAGCATTTTTAATTAAATGTTGTAAGTAAAAGTTGTAGTAGAGTCTAAATAATGTCTGTGTTCACCATTATCTCTAAAAGTAAGGGAATACAGTGTCCTTAAGGGAAAGCCTAATGTTCTAGGCTATTAATCTCGGTAAATCATTTTTTGTCTTTTGCTACTTATTAGAAAAGAAAAATAATTAGTTCTAGAATTAAAAAAAAAAAAACCTAGGCAAGTAAGCCTAGTAACTTCTTTTAATTGCTTGCTTGTTTTCCTGGAAGCATCAAAGAGAATGAGAGAGATTAAGGATTTAGAAAAAAATACTATTATTTATGCCTCATAGTACAGTGAGAGCTTACCCTGGGATGCTTTTTGCTATACATTCAACATCTATTGGTATCAAAGCACTTTTCATTTTAGGGAGCCATCTTCAAAGAAGAATAATTTAAGTAAGGGGAGATTTGAGAAGATTAAGAACTGTTAAACATGGGAGGAGGTAGGTTATAACTGCTGAGCCTTCTGTACTTTGATTTCTTTGCTCCATGCTATCTCTAAAAGGCAGTATGTCATCCCTAGCTGCAGTGGAGCAGATTCATGCATATTTACCAGTTGCAAATTAGAAATGTGCAGCCCTGGCTCGGTGCCTGTGGCTCAAGCAGCTAAGGAGCCAGCCATGTACACGTGAGCTGGAGGGTTCGAATCCAGCCCCGGCCCACCAAACAACAATGACATCTGCAACCAAAAATGGCTGGGCATTGTGGCGGGCGCCTGTAGTCCCAGCTACTTGGGAGGCAGAGGCAGAGGCAGGAGACTCGCTTGAGTCCAGGAATTGGAGGTTGCTGTGAGCTGTGATGCCATAGCACTCTATCCAGGGTGACAGCTTGAGGCTCTGTCTCAAAAAAAAAAAAAAATAGCCAGGTGTTGTGGTGGGTACCTGGAGTCCCAGCTACTTGGAGGCTGAGGTAAGAGAATTGCTTAAGCCCAAGAGTTGGAGGTTGCTGTGAGCTGTGATGCCACAGAACTCTACCAAGGGTGGCATAGTGAGACTCTGTCTC
Source organism: Perodicticus potto (assembly GCA_963574655.1). Classification (NCBI taxonomy): domain Eukaryota; kingdom Metazoa; phylum Chordata; class Mammalia; order Primates; family Lorisidae; genus Perodicticus; species Perodicticus potto. Next base: position 5,235 of record CAUYRH010021710.1, on the reverse strand, counting down.
AAAAAAAAAAAAAAAAAAGAAATGTGCAGCCCAGAGAATGGCAGTATTCTTTGTCTTTTCTGCTTTTCTTCCTTCACTAATGATTCATAACTTTTAAAACATCCAGAATTTGGAGACTGGTTTTGTAGCTTGTCATTTCCTTTGTACACCGATTAGGTCATTGTAATTTAACTGGTATTTTTTTTTTTCCAATTTGAAAGCTTCGATGTAGGTAGAATGAGGTTTTCTCCATCCTGGGGTAGGGCTTTGATGTAATGATTTATTAAGGTACTAGGAGAGATATTGATCCTGCTAAGAGCTTCTGCCTTGCCACATAATGTTTTACATTTTACTCAGCTAAATGACCATATCCCTTTTTCCTCATCTGATTGACCATAAATGTTTTGGCCTTTCCTCAGCAATTATCTCCCTTACCAAAGTGGTGGGTAGAAGTCAAGTATTTATAGACTAATTAGTAAAGTCAACATTTCTAAATAGAGTGCCTTACATAATACCAAGAAGTATTGTACAGTACTGTGAAATTAGTGAAGTTTGCTGCAAGACAAAAATGCAAGGGCTGAATGGTTGAGGACACATACACTACCGATGGCAGTTGTCTTTTGTTTCATTATGAAGAAACGGCTAAAAGGATGTTTTAATAATAGAACATTTCCTCCATAGCTCTTTCCTTAACCCTGACATCCGTTTACTTATGAAAGCTTTGGGATATCACTGGGTTCTGAACTTATTTTGTATTTATGTTTTAGAGTTTGCTATCTTATAATACCAGTAGACTGGAGGGTATCATTTACACTGGAGCTCTAGATAGAAAGATGTGATAAGAATGCAAGAATCATCTAGTTATATATATATGAAGCTACTTTGCATTTTCGAAATGTCTTAAAAGTATTAATTCTTGCCCAAGATATAATTAGCTCAGTTTTATAAATAAGAAAACATTGCTGGTGTAACAGAGGGTGCACTGGGCTCGGAGTCAAAAACCTGGCTGGAGTTCTGCCTTTATACCCTGTCCTTGCACTGACCACACAAGGCCTTTGGGTACCAGTTTCTTCATTCTGGAACTAGAGACACAAAACATTTTAAAAATCAAAGGAATTAAATCAAAGAAATTAATGTCCAATTGCTTTACAAGTTGTACAGCACTATGGAGATGTAATAATTTTTCAAATCACTTGCAATTACATAATCCAGCAAAAGATTTCTTTTGAGATAAATGTGGGTACAAATAGAATTGCAATCCAGATTGCTGCTAAGTTAGTGATGTGGCTCCCACTTTTGCCCATGATGTAAAATCTCTTTGGAATCTCCAAAGGAGATTATGGAATTTTTTTGGAAATAAGAAGGACTGTCTCATTATCTTGGACCCACATACAATTATTTATATTTTTCCCAAGTAGGAATAATGCACTTAGGAAAATACTAGGATTTCTCACAATACTTTAATCTTGGAATGTTAAAAAAACAAAATCCAAGACAATCCAATGACAAACCAGCTACTGTAAGTAAACATCTCTGTGTGCCTGATTTATGTCATGCTTTTTGTTTGTTCATTATTCTACACATTCCTTAATCCCCCTGCTTGTCATTATCTATAGGAACTGACAATTTGCAAAACAAGAAACAAAGCAGAATTTAATTGTACAAATGACATCGGAATGGAAGAAGGCAGATATATTTAAGTGAGCCAATTTTAAAGGAGTGGTGAGTACTTTGACATCAGTGAAATACGAACTTTTTCTTTGTTCCTTGTTGTCAAGGCAGCCAAGTATCCAGCTCACTCTGTCTTATGGGATGGCATTTTTTTTCTCATTTGTTTTGTTTTGGAAATTTAAAATAGTTGTAGAATTGTCGTATGAACTTTTGTCCTGATGTCTTCATTGATTGCTCACTGAAAGTTTCCTAATTTGGTACATAGGTGTTACAGCTATATAGCCCTAAGCCAAATAGTAATATTTTCATTCAGTTTTGCTTCTATCTTTCATTTGCACGTGCCTTTCCCACCTCCTGGCACCCTGGACACTTGTCTCTAGGTGCCGGCTGTGTCTTTAGGTTGCCTTTCCCAGGACCTCTCACCCTTCTACCCCTCATGTTTCCAAAATATCTTTGGCTCCAAAATTACCTTTGCTTTCTCAGTATTATTATAAACTCAATTTTTTATTATGACTAGTTAAATTAGGAAAAAGTAACCTTATTATACTAATTTATAATTAGGTGTCTATGACCAATGAAGCTCCTCCCTTAGTTCTCCTGAGGATGCATTTCTACTATAATGTAGAATGATAGTTTTCAAATATACTATTTACTAGGAAAAGCAATACTTTCTCCATGCATTAGTTCAACATATAACTGAGTGCCTAGGCTTGTCTTTATGGATTGAGACAGGTGAAGATTAGGTAGATCCTTTTGGATGAGTTGGTCCTCAATTAATGATGCAGGCAAACCCTTTATGTCAGGTGTTATCTTGGTTCTGCTGTTTGTGCCCAGGAGCTTCACTCCTATAAAGCAGCAGTGACTTGAGAACAAGTGGGAGGAGGGAGGACAGCTGCAGAGACCAGAGTGAAGCTGGGGCAGGGAGATGTGCAAAAAACAAAGGGAGAGAGATGGCTGACCAGAAGAGTTGAAGCATTTAGCCTTCAGGATCTCTTCTGCCCCTAAGATTCTGAGTAAATGAGAAAGAAAATAGGAGAGAATAAGACAAAAAGTGAGAGGGGATGGGAACAGTTTTGGTAATATAGTAAAAGGCTGTATTTTTTAGCTAAACACCTCCAGGTTAATGAATACATGTATATTATGATGTTCAGCTCCTAAAGTGGGGGTAAACCCTTTTCTGTGGGTTCTAGGAATTTTAAAAATCAGCTAGTGTGTGGCTTCCCTGGAACACCCTTTTAATGACATTGGAGAACGTCTCCCACAGCAAGGTTGAGGCTGCCAAAAAACACTTCAACATTTTCCTTTTATGCACTGGTTTTTCTAAGCACTTGAAGAAGGTTGATAAGAGATCAAAAATCTCTCAAAATGACAAGGCTGAAGGTCTCTGCTCCTTCCTGGAGAGGTTGGAATGACTCAGGCACCAGGTAAGAAATGGGACAGGCCAGCAGGAGATTAGTATACAGAGGGGCTAAGAACAAAACCCAACTTCTTACAAAATGGATGCTTTCTAAACTCAAGAAGCACATGGGTAGAATTAAATTCTGAGTGAAGAGAATTGAACGTGCTAAGCTCACTACATACTCTTTAAGTCAAAACTATCTCATTCTACTGGAGCTGAAGGTAATGCGTAGGCATGGCTGTGTTGGGCCTGTCCTCTCCTCCCTGCTGAGTGCGCCACAGGAGAGGAGCACTACTAGGAATCCCTAGGAGGCTAGAGCAGCTTTATGGCAATTGTGCCATGATGATACTGGGTGCAGTTTAAATTAGCATTAAGATACCAAATGTCCTTTTACTTTGCAGTCATATTATCCAATGCATTCATTAACTGTTGCAGCTTATTAAATCTATGACTCTCAGATTTGACTAAATTGTAATGTACCTTTTAAGATAAAAATTTTGTGTGTATGTATAAAAATGCTTTGTAGCTTTAACAGGTCAGTAGCTTCCTGAATTAGAAGTAGGCTATGTAATTTTTAGAAGATAAATAATCCCCCAAACTTGATTTAATTCCTCCATTTTGAAGCCTCACCATGGACAAATGTCAGCTGCATTCTATGTTAGGTGTGTTATACATGGAAGAAGATTTTTAAAAAGCATTTCTGAAGGAAATAGCATCTGCAATTTTGATTTTATTTTAAAAAGCCAAGTAAAATTAAATTTAAGATTGTGCGTCTTTTTAACAGTTCTGAGAATTTTTCTTTAAAAATTTTGTCTCTTGAGCATTAGAGCATTGAAGGAGATAGCAAGGATAAAACACAATTATGCTAAGGTTTTTCCTCTCTAAATACAGGCTGTTTATGATCTAACCTCTTAAACCGTTAACAGTCATATTTAATAACAAACTGGTGATTAAAATTACTTTGAAATTTCACAAAAGGTTCATTGGATGAAGATGATTAACTCTTCAACACAGTACAAAGTACAACTCCTTTATTATGTTCTAGTATCCTTCTAGGATGGCTCTTAGAATCTTTGTGAAGAGAAGAATTTTTGTAATTTTTTGAGCATGTTATTGTGGGAAAACTATATAAACTCTCCAAGGCTCTGCTTTCTCATGTATAATTGGAGCCAGTAATAATTTAACTCTGTCATAGTTTTTGTGCTGGTTTTATTGAGGCACTGAGAAGTTCAATCCCATCTTACCTTAGGTAGGGATTAGATGTCCCTTAACTGCAATCAGGCATAAGATGAAGATGAGAAAGACATGTTGGCATAGCTACTCCTAAAGTGCACGTGTGTATCCCATAAAGAACAGCAGACATGCTCTCTGCCTGTTTATACCATCTCTGGGGGAGTCTTGCATTTCGCATGGTCCCTGCAGTAGAGTAGTAGATCAGATTGCTGGTGGCAAGCCCTGGAGGAGGAAGCCTCCTGGAATGGAAAATTGCACATGGTGGGACTCCACCTGTGTATAAGATACCCAGCACCATGCCTAGCATAGTTAGTATTATCCTCTCCCATGACCTCAGTGTCTTGATGTTAGTCTCTCTTGAACCTGTAGGATCTGGTTCTGAAACTTGAGATGTTGGAACTGGGTTAGATAGTCCTCAGTTTCATCAGAGACTGAGGAGCGGACATATGAGCATATGTACATTTGAAAGACACAAAAGAGAACACTATAGAATCTATTTATATAGTTAGTATATATATATTTTTAATTTTATTAAATCATAATTGTGTACATTAGTGCAATCATGGGGCACAATGTGCTAACTTCATATACAATCTGAAATATTTTCATCGAACTGTTAAACATAGCCTTCATTGCATTTTCTTAATCACTATATGAAGACATTGGTATTCTACATTTAGTAAGTTTCACCAGTACCCTTCTAAGATGCACTGTAAGTGTGATCCCACCAATTTCCCTCCCTCCACCTATCCTCCTCCCTCCCCTCCCTTGCCCTTTTCCCTGTATTCTTGTGCTGTAATTGGATTTTACCCTCATATGAAAGCTATAAATTAGTTTCATAGTAGGGCTGAGTACATTGGATACTTTTTCTTCCATTCTTGAGATACTTTGCTAAGAAGAATATGTTCCAGCTCCATCCATGTAAACATGAAAGAGGTAAAGTCTCCATCTTT
>CAUYRH010021707.1:0-15695 GCA_963574655.1 Perodicticus potto | reverse complement strand
AATCAAGGGGTACAATGTGCTGGTTTCATATACAATCTGAAAAGTTTTCATCAAACTATTTAACATACCCTTCATGGCATTTTCTTAAACTTACTAAATGCAGAATACAAATGTCTTCATACAATAGATTGCTTTTTTTTTTTATTCTTGTGATACTTCACTTAGGATAACGTTCTATAAATCCACCCAAGTTATTACAAAAGATGCATCCATCTATTTATGGCTAAAGAATATTCTATCAGCCTATATTGGAAATTCTATATACCACAAATTATTAATCCATTCAAGTATTGAAGGACACTTGTTGTTTCCACATCTTTGCAACTGGGAATTGTGCTGCTATAAACATTCAAGGGCAAATGTCCTCATGATAAAATGTGCTTTTTTTTTTTTTTTTTTCCTTTCAGGTAGATACCTAGTAATGGAATTACAGAATCAAATGGTAGATCTACTATTAGTTCTTTGAGGAATCTCCATATTTTTTTTTCCATAGAGGCTGACCTAGATTACAGCTCCACTAATAGTGCATGAATGTTCCCTTCTCTCCATACTCACACCAGCATCTGTTGCTTTGGGACCTTGTGACGTGGCCCATTCTTAGTGGGGTTAGATGAAATCTTAGAGTGGATTTTATTTGCATCTCTCTGGTGATTGCGGACAATGAGCATTTTCTTTTCACATGTTCATTGTCCATGCATCTGTCCTCATGATAAAATGGTTCTGTTCATGGGTTTTATCGAGGTTTTAATGGGATGTTTTGTGATTTTCTTATTGATTTGTTTGAGTTATTTGCAGATTTTGATTATTAGCCCTTTGTCAATGAGTAACATGTACATATCTTCTCTCATTCTGTAGGTTCTCTCTTAGCTGATTTTGTCCTTAGTTGTGCAGAAGCTTCCCTACTTTATCAGGTCTCAATTATTTCATTTACTTGTTGCTATGATTGCCAGTAGGGTCTTCTTCATAAATTCTTTCCCTAGGCCAATAATAATAAGAGATTTTCCCACACGTTCTTCTAGAGATTTTATAGTTGTGTGTCTTAAATTTAAATATTTTATCCATTATAAGTCAATTTTTATAAATCGTGATAGGTGAGATTCCAGTTTCATCTTTTTGCATGTGATTAACCAGTTCTCCCAACACAATTTATTACATATGGATACTTTTCCAATGTAAGCCTTTGTTTGCTCTGTCAAGATCAGATGGCAATTAGAGGCTGGTTTCATCTTTAGAATATCTATTCTGTTCCATAGGTCTATGTCTTTATTTTTATTCCAACACCATGCTGTTTTGATCACTGCAGACTTGGAGTATAGCCTAAAGCCAGGTAAAATGACGCCACGAGACTTGTTCTTATTTAATCGAATGCTGTTGGCTACTTGGGTTTTTTCTAATTTCATGTAAAGCATAAAACTATTTTTTGAAGATCTTCAAAGTATGACATTGGTATTTCAAAGGGATTTCATTAAATATGTAGATTTGTTTGGTTAGTATAGTTCTTTAAACAATGTTGATTATTCCAAGCCATGAGTATAATATATTCTTCCATCTGCTGATATTCTCTGCAATTTCTTTTCTCAGTGTTTCCTAGTTTTCTCTGTAGAGATATTTCACCTCCTTAGTTAAGTATATTTCAATGTATTTCATTTTCTTTTATCCTTCTGTGAAGAGTAGTTTATATTTGATTTGATTTCTAACTGGACTGTTGTTGGTATGTATGAAGCCTACTGAATTGTGTACATTGATTTCTTATCCTGACTTGTTGCCATATTTCTTTATCAATTCCAGGAGTCTCATGGTTGATTCCTTGTGTTTTTCTAGGTGTAACATCATGTCATCATCAAAGAGCACTATTTTGACTTCCTGTTTCCTCATTTGCATACCTTTGGTATCTTTCTCTTGTCTGATTGTGTTGGCTAGGACTTCTAGCACTATGTTCAATAGTAGTGGTATCAGTGGACATCCTTGTATATGGTTCACATTCCGAGAGGAAATACTCTGTTTTTCTCCATTCAGTATGATATTGTCTGTGGGTTTGTCATAGATGGCTTCTCTCAATTTAAGAAATGTTCCATCTATGCCTTTTTTCTTAAGTGTTCTTATTTTTAAAAGATGGTGAATTTTATCAAGTGCTTTTTCTGCATCTATTGAGTGGATTGTATAGTCCTTGGTTTTTTTCTATGTGGTGAATTAAGTTTAAAAATTTGAGTACATTGAACCACCCTTGAATTCCTGTGATGAAGCCTAACTAGTTGTGATGAATTATTTTATTTATATGTAATTCAATTCTGTTTACCAAGGTTTTACCAAGTATTTTCATATTAGTATTTATAAATGATATTGGTCTGTAGTTGTGTGTGTTTCATTTCCTGATTTTAGTATAAGGGTGGTAAGTGTATTTACTTCATAGAAGAAATTGGGAAAGCTTCTATCCTTCTCAATATTTTGAAATATATTTGTGATATAGGTACAAGCTATTCTTTAAAGGGAAGGTTTGGTAGAATTTTGGTGTGAAACTGTCTGGTTTGGGACATTTTGTTGGAAGCTTTTTTATTGTTGTTTCAAGTTTGGGGCTTGACATTTGCCTTTTGAAGAGTTCTATTTCTTTGTAGTTGAGTCTAGAGTGTAATTCAGAAATTTTTCCATTTCCTCCACATTTTCAAATTTCTGGGCATAGATATTTTTTTAGTATTCAGTGATGATATTCTGTATCTCTGTGGTATCGGTTGTTATTTTCATTTTTTAATTTCTGACCAAGCTTATTAGAAATCTTACTTTTCTGTTTCTGGTTAATCTGGCCAAGGGTTTATCAATTTCCATACCCAGATTCACCTGCATTGTATGAGGGAAGTACCACAAGTTACCAGCTTTAACCCAAAGAAGTCACAAGATAGTCTACTTGTTCTCTGGCCCTCCACAAAAGGACCAACATTTGTAAACCCAGTGCCCCTATGGCTCCCCGCTTCCTGTTGGCCTTACTTCACACCCACCACCTGGTGGGGCAGGCCCACCCAGTATTTGAGTCAGATCCTTGGACCACCCTTCCAGGGAGCTGTGGGTGGTTGGGTGGTGGTTTTCTGGTGGCACAAATCCCCTAATGATTCCATTTGCAGTCTCTGTTCCTGGGTCACCACAATTCTTTTTACCAGTTTTTACTCTTGGATTCCCTTCCTTTTTATCTTTTCCTCTCTTGGTACCCCACACTGTCATTCCATGGCTTTACAATGCTGTTTCTGAACAGGATGATCCTGATGGCAGGGCCTGGTCACACTTCTACTTAACCTTCCTAGAAGAAGCTGGTGAGAGATTCCTCTGGACTGCATCTTGGAGCACTGCTATCTTTACTTCTTTAACTGCCTTTTATTGTATTAAATAATTATTTTTTTAATATTTTTTTACAAAATTTATTGGAAAATCCCTTGTACTTTATTTGTATCAGTTTTTCTTTCTTTATTAAGTCATATGTGCATAGATCATGAATACATGTATGCCTTTGTGGGATTCAATGTATTGATTATTTGTACAAATTGGAGTACTTACATTCTAAATAATTATTTTTTATTCTTGTTTATACTCCCATGGTTTCAAATGTACATGTTTTATTTCTATTCATTGCACATAGCCTTAAATTTTTAGCATGTCTATTTGACATAATAAAGTTTATAGTCATCCAACACCCCTCTATTCCTGTGGAAAACATAAGGGCCTTAGAATGCTGAGGCAAGAAATTTGGGTTGCCTGAACAACAGACATTCCATTGTTTTCTTCCTCGCTAATATAACCACAGTTTTTTTTTTTTTAATATTGAGAAACAAAGTCATAGAAAGTGAGCCTATCACTAGATCTCATAACTGGCCTAACTCAAACAGCAAAATCAGACCCCTCTCTCAATGATTGTTGTGTTTAATGAGATATATATACCATTTGTGGATAGTGGGATATAAAAAAAAGGCTGCTCTCAAACTAATAGAAAAGATATCATAATAATCTGATAAAAAATACTTGTATAGGAGAAGAAATTTTTCACCATCTTTCTTCTTTTGAATGTGTTAGTGTGAGGAGTTGGTACTTGAGTTGCTGCCATCATCTTTTCACAATAGAGGAAATATCAGAAACTTACTATAGAAGGCAGCAAAATGATGAAGAGAACTGTGTCCTCAATGCCATAAATAAACTGTGGCGCCAACCAATGTACTGTTGAATTTAGGATTTCTTTTAAAAAAAAAAAATTACAAATAAAATTATATATACTTATAGTGACGCTTTGAAATGTATAATTATTTTGGAATGGATAAATAGAGCTAACGTATGAATTACTTCATACACTTATCTTTTATCTGTGTTTAGAACACTTAAAATCAACCCTCTTTGAGAGTATAAAATTTACTATTAACTGTAGTCACCGTTGGATAGTTTGCTGTGCGAAATAATAATTATTTCCAAATGTTTAAGATCCTTTTAGAAAGTATTTGGTTATTTCCAACCAGACAAACATAAATTACTTGAATCCTTAAGTCATATTTATGCCCTGCATATTGTTATTAAACAATATTTTAATTTGCTATGCTTATTTAAAATGATAAATATAAGCAATTTCTTTGTTGACAGTTTCTTCTTGTATCTCATTGCTTTGAAGCTTTAATTTTTGAATTCATAAAGCTTCTCCTTTAGTATTTATTTCAGAGATAGTGTGTTAATGGCAAATTCTCTCATTTCTTACTTGAAAAAGTATTTATTTTCCTCTCCCTAATGAATAATGTAATATATATATGCATATATACATATATATATTCTATATTGACAATTGTTTTCTTCTACCATTTTAGGATACTATTTAATTGTAATGTGGCTATAAATATTAGTGATGAGAGTTGAACATTAGTCATATTGTCATTCCTTGATAAGAATTCATATTTTAAGATAATCTTGTAGAAGTGAATATTCCCTAATTTCACTTTAGTATACCTAAATATGCATTTATTTTTATTTAATCCTGTAAGAAAATTACATGTTCTAAATTTGAGAATTCATGTTTTTTAATTGTGAAAAGTTCTCAAATATTATATTCTCAAACATTCATCATAGTGTATTTGAAGCTTTAATGAATATATATTAGACATTCTTCTTGAATATTTTTCTGCTTTCTAATTGCAGTCTTTTTAATCTTCTGTACACTATTCTGGATAATTTATTCCGAATACCTTTAGGATAGTTTTCTTTTAATTTCTTTATTTTTGTTAATCTCCTATTTTTAAAAGTTTATTTACCTTTTAAACCTACTTGTAGTTATAATTAAATTTTGGAAATTATTTTTAGAAGTTTTATTGGTGTCTTTTCTTAATTTTCTAGGTAGCCCCCTTCTCTCTTTCTCTCTACTATTATTTTGAAATGTAGTGATAGCTTATTTCACATCTATAATTTTAGACAAAATCAATCAATAAAAATCATTAGTGATTCTACACATCAATAATGATCTGAGAACATAAGCAAGAAGAAAATCTCATTTGCAATAGCTACAAAAAAACCCATAAGAATAAACATAACCAGGTGGCGCCTGTGGTTCAAGGGGTAGGGAGCTGGCCCCATATGCCAGAGGGGGTGGGTTCAAACCCAGCCCTGGCCAAAAACTGCAAAATAATAATAATAATAATAAATAAATATAACCAAGGCAGTGAAAAAATTCTGCAAAGAAAACTACAAAACATGCATTAAAGAAAATGTAGATGATGCAAACAAATGGAAAAACATCACATGCTCACGGATCAGAAGAATTTGCACACACGTTTGGTTTTGAAATAGCCAATTTCATCCAACAGGCATTATTCCTTTACTTTTATATTTCAGAGAAATATGAGGGTACAAATAATTAGGTTGCACTGTGTATGTTAGGTAAAGTTCAAGTTATGGTTGAACCCTTCATGCAGGAGGTGGTCTGTACACCCTTACATTAGGCACATTAAGTGAGAGCTTACCAGTACCCCTCCATCTTCTTCTCTCCCCTTTCTCTCCTCCTCTTCCTCTCACTTGAATTTAATTGTGTTTTCCTCTTGTTTCAATGTAGAAGAAATAATATTGTTAAAATAACCATATTACCCAAAGCAATCTACATATTCAGTGCAATCCTTATCAAAATAGCAACATCATTTTTCACATAATGAGGAAAAAAACCCTTAAACTCATAGGTAAATAAAAAAGAGTCCAGACAACCAAAACAAAAAGCACAAAGCTGCAGGCATCATGTTATCTGACTTCAAATTATATTATAAAGCTATAGTAACCAAAATATCATGATACTGGCATAAAAATAGATACATATATTCATAGAACAGAATAGATAGGCCACATATGAAGCCACGTATTTATAGCCAACTTATGTTTAATGAAGTTGACAAAAACATACATCAGGTCAAGGGAATCCTTTTCAACAAATGGTCCTGGAAAAGTTGGAGTGTCATATGGAAAAGTGTGAAACTGGACCCTTATCTCTCACTGTATACAAAAATCAACTCAAGATGGACTAAAGATTTAAATGTAAGGCCCTAAACTATAAAAGTACTCTTAAGTAGTAGCTTAAAAAAGTGTGTAGGTCATGAAGAATGTAACTAAAGACAATGAAGATTTCTAAGGAGGAGGTGGTAGGAGTGGTGTAAGTGATGACAAATAACTTAATGGATACAATGCTCTTTATTTTGATAACAGATAACCTAAAGGCTCTGACTTGACCACTACACAATTTATGCATGTCACAAAATTGCATTTATACCCCATAAATTTATAAAAATTAAAAAAATTTAAAATAGAACTTGGAAAAAACCAATATTAACAAATACATACATAACTGGTTGACTAACAGGTTATAATATTTTCCAGTCATATAATAGAGAATTATACAGCTTTTAAAAGAATGAGGTATGGGTTGTTTCCAGGATATATTGCAAGTTGAAAAATGCAAATCAGAAAATCTTATGTGTATATAGCATTAGTTAACTGATAAAACAAGCATATGAATGCATGCTGCTGTTTATGTCAATACACTCTTCAGAGAAAGATAAACAATACTTAAATACCTATAAAGGGATACAGGAACTAGGTAGAGAGGACAAAGATGAAAGCTATATTTTTCTCATTGTTCTTACTTTGTGTATTTGATTTTGGAAGCTGCCTTTATGTAAATGATTATAAATTAACATTGTATCAAGATAAATAGTTAAAGGAAATAATATTCCTCTAAACTAGAGCTATGTTTAGGGTGAAGGAAGATGGCCAGCTAGAAGGAGCTTTTGCCTGAGGCTCCTGTCCAGAGGGAGAGATATTGGACAGAAGCTGACTCACTGAAGCCACAGATGAGGAGCTGAACATAGAAATAAGATAGACAAGTGCACATAATTTCTCCTGAGACAAGCTGAAGACATCAAAGTCTAGGTACATAGCCCATTGGCAAGTGTAAAGGAGACCCCTTCCCCAAGCTGGAGGCCTGTTGTGGGCTCTCTGCAAGTGAGCAGGAAACAAAGGACGTCATACACTACCTTGTGGGAGAGAGCTGCTAAACCCTGGGCCTCCTCCTCCTGGGAGCATAGGTGTCATCCCACTAGGCATAAAAGGGATCAAATATTTTCCCCACAATTCTGAACACACAGTTCACCCTTCCCCCCTAACCTGGCTGCCTGAAGGTCTATGACTTGCAGAACCTGGAGTGTTTGGTGAATTTGCTGAGAGGCCTAGGCATTGTGTGGGCTGCTGGACAGCAGTGTGGAAACAGTGACTTATGGGGACAAAAAGGGATATGGGGAGATAGGGGTGTGTGGGGAGAGAACTACTCATGGATACAATGTAGCAGGCATGGAGCTATTGTTACCCCAGTTCTGACTATGGTGGGAAAATTTCATGACTCCATTACCCACCTGAGGGGACCAGGCTCCATCCCCACGGATCAACCAGATGAAATGCCCGTGGATTTCTACTTTCTGGACACTTGAAACTCTTTGAATTCTTTATCCTGAGCAGTGATTGTACTGCCTGGGACAATCTGATTAGAATTTTCACCTGAGCTGTCCACCTCGGAGCCCTCCAAGCAGCGGTTGTTTTGTAGGGGAGAGAGACAGATGCTCCTCTTCTACCTGTTGCTGGTGGTGGTGGTGGGGGCGGGGTGCTACAGTTGTTTGTATCTCTCTCCAGTTGAGATTCCAGCTTAATACCATGACTTATTAGGATTGGGTAGGGGAAGACTGACATCAAGACAGAGCCAGCTTGCATTTTCTCACCAAACAGGTCCTCAGAGTCTCTGACTACAGCTTTGGAAGGGATCGTGCCAAAGCTATAGGGGAAAAGGCACAATGATAAGCCCCAACACAATGGTAAAGGGCCGGTCAGTTCCAGTTCCTGGGGCCTTAAATACAGTCTCAACCCACCAGTTTTAGCTGCTAAGTTGTGAAAAATATTAATGGGAAGGAACCAGCAGAAGAACTATGGCAACACGAATAACAGAGTAGACCAATCCCTCCCCCCTCCAAGGGATGACAAAGGAGATACAACAGAAGAGGCCATTCATAGACAAATGGCTGAAATGTCAGAAATAGAATTCAGAATATGCATGGCAAATAAGGTGAAGAGAATGGAGGAAAAGATGGAAATAGAAATCCAAAAAGTAGTTCAAAAGTTGTCTCAAGAAATTAATGAATGCAAAGACAAAGTCACCAAGGATATGGACATGATGCAAAAAGCTATAGCAGAGCTTAAGCAAATAAAAAAGGTATTTGAGGAGCTTTGAAATACAGTAGAGTCCCTCAGTATTAGAGTTGAGTAGGCAGAAGAAAGGATCTCAGAAATTGAAGACAAGGCTTTTGAATGGTTCCAAGCATTCAAAGAAGCAGAAAAATGGAGAAAACGAACAGAACATTCCTTGAGAGGGTTGTGGGATCATCCCAAGTGATCAAATATCTAAATTATAGGAATTCCTGAAAGAGAAGAGGATGGTCCTAAAGACACTGATGCTCTACACCAAGATATCATGGACAATTTCCCAAGCATACTAAGAGATACAGAAATCCAGATAGTAGATAGTTTCAGAACTCCAGTAAGACTCAATCCAAATAAAGCATCTCTGATACACATTGTAATTAACTTTGCCAAAGTTAATATGAAGGAAAAAATCCTGCAAGCAGCCAGGCCTTAGAAAAGTTTTATCTATAAAGGGAAAAAATGTTAGGTTGACCGCAGATCTTTCAGCTGAAACTTTTCAAGCCAGAAGAGGATGGTCATAGACTGCCAATCTTCTAAAGCAAAACAACTTTCAGCCCAAGATCCTATATCCAGCTCAACTGATACAGATACACTCTTTCTACCTGTACCCAGATAAACTGTTTCATTTGTGATGGAAAAATTCACACTTTTCTGATATGAATATTAACAACAAAAGGATTTTTCAGTGTGACATAAAATTAAGTATAAACCCTTTAACTGTACATTTGAATTAGAAATACTAGCATGAAATCAGTGCATTGAGTCTTAGTAAAAGGATAAATCCCAATAATAAAAATAGCAAAACCATTTTTAAATGCTTTAAAATTATATACTTTTTGACTAGTGCCTATGTCAGCTTGTGTTTTTAACATAAGACTTGGTTTTTACAATCACATTCACTTTATTTACTATGTATTGTCTACTAGGGAGACAAGGTCCCTAATCGATGACATTAGAAATTCAAACAGGTTGGAGCTTGTACAAGTCAGGAGACCAAGTCTCAACAGTGCTCTGTAGTCCAACTACCTTGGGGAAAGATTAGCAGGTTTCCTGGTGGGAAGGGGAAATTCCCATGAACACCTAGCCTCTTCTCCCAGCACTCAGGACAGTCATATCATTAACAGGCCTGCCATCAGGAGCTTCTGTATTCTGGGTGTCTCAGTTTACCCATTACTACTATAAAATTTAATTTTTAATGTTAGTTATGATGCTTTGAATGCATTACAGGTTAAAGAAAATGAGTTATTCATTGGCACTTTGAAAAACTAGTGTTTTGGGCATGGCAGGAAGTAGTCTCAGAAGTGAGACTGATGAAGTTAAATAAACAAGAATTGATCTTATATTTGATTCAGAAATATTAATATAAAATATTGAAGTATAGTATATTTAAAAATATCTATTTACTAGAACTCCTTACTTAAGAGGTCAAGGAAAAATGATTACTCACAGTAGAAATGAGCATACCTAGCTCAACATCCAGATTATAATCTCTAAATAATATTTTAACTGAAGGAAACAGAAATCCTTAAACAAATGACTGATTTGGTGATTAGAAGCAGGAAATGTAGATAAACCTAGGACATCTCATACCAGAAATCACATAAACTAGTGGAGACTACTAGTATTGGTACCAAGGGACTCAGGACCCAATTTGAATAGGATCCCACTGGCCTGAGATTAGACAACTTGACAATCAGTAAGGATCATAAAAGTAATTAATTCAAACACAATATATATTTTATGTTGATGTATATAATTATACTATATTTAGTCATTGATAAAATTTGAACGATACTAGAGAAGTTATACATTATTCTGAAAAAATGGAAAATAAAAGGAAATATTCAATAATTTTCCCTGGTTTTCCTATATTATTACACTTTAGGGTCTTAGGAGAACTACTCTATTCCAGCACCCTGACAGCAGTCCACATAGGCCGAGTAAGCAAGCCTTAACTGTTGCAGTGCCATACCCTGTGATGCTTTTGCAACAGGGGAAGACAAGTAGTCTACTAAGGAGCTGCCACAGGCCATTTCTTACCCACAATCCCATCTTCAGAGAGGTTGTCATGAGACAATTTTATATCACCTCCCAGGGTCTGCCTCACTACTCCTTCAGTAGGGTAGATTTTCATGATATAAAACTCATTCATTTCAGCCTGAAATTGATTCCTTGGTGGAAAAAAAAAAAAAAAGATCCAACACTTGTGTTGTCATCTGGCCTCTTATTTCAGCGTGTGCATGGCACATGAACTATGAGTAGTAGATACCATTGCTGATCTTGCTTTTACAGTTTTTGTAAGCAATAGAGAGTATCTGAATACATAAAGGCAGTGGTCCCCAACCTTTTTGGTAACAGCGACCTGTTTCATGGAAGATAATTTCTTTCCACAGACTGAGGGTGTTGGGGGGAATAGGTGGGAGATGATTCAAGTAGATTACATCTTCACCTCAGATCATCAGACATTAGACTCTGATAAAGAGAGTGCAACTGAGACCCTTTACAATTAGAGTTCATGCTCCTGTGAAAATCTAAGGCTACCGCTTATCTAACAGGAGACAGAGCTTACACAGCTATGTGAACGATAAGCGATGTGAACAATCCCTGGCTTCCATGCTGTTCACTTCCTGCTATGCGCCCAGTTCCGAATGTGCCACAGACCTCTACCAGTTCATGGCCTTGCCGTTGGGGACTGCAGTATAAAGGGAACATTGTTTCCTCACTGTCCAAATCTGTCATCCTGTTATATGAAAATTACAAAGTAGAAAATGAAGTGAAGTTTCTTTTTTTAAATATCATTCTGGTTCATAAACATATAAAGAATAAAAAAATAATATCAACAATATGCAACCCTTAATGATTCTAGGCAATATTCTTCAATGGCTGTTACCCTCATCAAAAAGAGGGAGCCAAAGGTTATGTCCCACATGAAAGAATTACAAAGCACCACCCATAAAATAGCCTTGCCGAGAAAGTAGAATGTTTCAATATTTTGAAATTATTCTTCTTGATCCTCAATTGTCTGAATTGTGACTTCCTTCAAAATAGTATAGTTAGACAAGGGAAAGTGGGAAGTATACATTTTAAAATGGACTTGAAGCTTGGCGCCCATAACTCAGTGGTTAAGGCGCAGGCCACATACACCATAGCAGGTGTTATGGTGGGTGCCTGTAGTCCCAGCTACTTGGGAAGCTGAGGCAAGAGAATCACTGAAGTCTAAGAGTTGGAAGTTGCTGTGAGCTGTGACACCACAGCACTCTACCAAGGACTACATAGTGAGACAAAATAAATAAATAAATAAACAAACAAACAAATAAATTGGCCTTGAATTAATATTTCTTGAAGCTGAGTGTTAATATATGGGTGCCATACTATTGTATCTACCTTTGCATATATTTTAAAAAGTTCAAATAATAAAATATTTTTGAAAGGAAAGGGGAACAAACTAAAGTATTGGGTTATAGGTGTAAATATGTGCAGCACTGTGTGTCAGCATAATATTATAAAACATTCTTGGAAAATTCTAAAGCATGCCAGGTTTAATGAAGGGAGATACCAAGACTCAATATTTTAAAGATGTTGATTCTCCCTCCCTAAATTGATCTCTAATTTTCATTAAATCTAAACAAAATTATGTTTTTAATGGAATATTAAACTTTACCTGGAAGTAGAAAAGGAAAAGTATAATTATGATAATTGTAAAGAAGAAAAAAGTGAGAGGATTTGCCTTATTGATATTTAGTTAGAAAGTGTAGTAACTAAGACAACATGATATTCATAAAAGGGATGACACAGTGATTGATGGGAATTAGGTAAAAATTCCAGAAAAAGAGAATAAGACCTAATGCAATTCTGATATAACATAAATGACATTGTAAATCAGCAGGGAAAGTAGGAAATAGTCAATTCATGGATATGGGATGATAGGTTATTCATATTAGAAAGAGCAAAGTTGGATATCTATCTACCCACATCTTACACAACACTAAATTAAGGGCTGATGGACTTAAATTTGAAGAGCAAAAGTTTAATACTTTCAAATCAACATATAGACAAATATTTTAGTGAAATGTATTTACCTTTTATTTTTTAGTTTACAGGTAATATGTATACATATTTATGGGATACAGAGTAAAGTTTCAATACAAGTATATAATGTATAATGATCAAATAAGAGTACTTAGAATATTCATCACATCAAAAATGTATCATTCCTATGTGTTGGAAACATTTCATATCTTCTAGTTATTTTCATAACTATTTTGAAATATAAGATAAATTATTTTTACCTTAAAATTGTAACCTCATATTAATTTGAAAAAATAAAAAAACTCAAAAACTTATTTTTAACTATTATCAGCCTACAGTTCTACAGAACACTAGAATTTATTCCTGCTGTGTAGCTGTAATTTAAAGCAAGATGGTTATTAACATAAAAATTAGGAAAGTGTTTATCACTCAGATTGGGTGAAGAATAATGTCTGCCATATTACAGAAAAAAATTGAGTACTTAAAAGTTAACTAATTATATCAATCTATTTCTTAAAAAGTAATAAAATTTACTGTAATTTCTGTGTAAGATATATTTCATGTAAAGTAAATAGACTCTAATATAGGAATAACAACATGGTGAGAAAATAAAGAAAACTGATATTTCATCACCACTGTTCGGCCCAAACAGTTTTACTTAAAGTCTTAGTTGTTTGTTTTTAATTTTTCGGTTTGTTTTGTTTTGTTTAAAGCAACCTCTTTCGGGCTCGGCACAGTGGCTCACACCTGGAATCCTAGCACTCTAGGAGGCCGAGGCAGGTGGATTGCTTGAGTTCAGGAGTTTGAGACCAGTCTGAGCAAGAGGAAGACGTTGTTTCTACTAAAAATATAAAAATTAGCTGGACATCGTGGCTGGTGCCTATAGTCCCAGCTACTCAGAAAGCTGAGGTAAGAGAAGTTTGAGGTTTCTCTGAGTTATGACACTCATCCCCAGAGTTAAACTCTGTCTCAAAAAAACAAAAATAAAAATAAAAATAAAAACCTTTTTTCAGTTATCTCCATTTTTCCCACCAGGGAGGTATCTGTTAATACTTTACAAACCACCTCTGAATTAACCATGGAGTTTGGGGTAGTGAAGCAAACAGAAGCAGGAAATATTTGGCTAAGAAAAGAAAGGGAATATTCCTTCCTCCCTCCCTCCCTCTATCTCTTCTTCCTCCCTCCCTCACTTCCTCCCTCTCTTCCTTTCTTCCTTCCCTTTCCCTCCACCCTCTGATTATCCATGCCTTATAGGAGAAAGGATTTATAGTAGCCCTAGATAGTATACAAACTATACCAAATAATATGAAAAAAAAGAACACATGAATCACATCAATTATAAATCCTTTTGGCCACAAATAACAGAAAATATAACATAATAGCTTAAATACAGACAGTAAAATATCCCATTTAAGTGTGGAGGTTCTTAATTCCAGGATTACTTTTGTGGTTATAAGGTATCAGGACCTTATATTTGCATCTCAAATTTCTTGACCTTTCCTTCAAGATAGCAAACTTTTAATGTAATATTTTTACTGAAAAATATCAACATAAACATTGACTGGGCAATGGTACTGGCACATATTTCCCAGATGCCAAGATTATGCAACATTCTATATATGGTATAATACTGGGATTAGAATCACAGAAGGAAGAATTACTTCATCCCAAATTCCAATAATGTCACTATTGAGGAACACTGGCTTTGAGCAATTCCAATTAATCCTTTAGGGCTAGATATATGGTACAAGACCAAAGGTGTAACTATGATAACAAGGAAAAAGGATGGCTAGTGAGTGTGTAAATCCTCATGACTACAATATTCAGGGCTGTTTATTTAACAATTAAAATGTGTCTAATATACTGCTAAGCAATTTATGCATATTGTATCATTTGATTCTCACAGCAGACATGCAAGGAAGCTTATTATTAACCCTGTTTTAAAAGTGAGGAGAAAGAGCCTCAATCTAAGAGTGATAAGTCATTTTTCTTTTTTTTTAAATTTTATTGTCTTTATTATTAAATCATAGCTGTATACAATAGTGCAATCAAGGAGTATAATGTGCTGGTTTCATATACAATCTGAACTATTTTCATTAAACTGATTAACATAGCCTTCCTGGCATTTTCTCAGTTACTATATGAAGACATTTGTATGCTGCATTTGTAAGGTTCGCCTGTACCCTTCTAAGATGCACCGTAGGTGTGCCCCACCAATTACCCTCCCTCCGCCCCAACCTCCCTCCTCCCCTCCCTAACCTTGCCCCTTTCCCCATATTCTTGTGTTATAGTTGGGTTATACCCTTCATACGACAGCTATAAATTAGCTTCATAGTAGGGCTGAGTACATTGGAAACGTTTTCTTCCATTCTTGAGATATTTTGCTAAGAAGAATATGTTCCTGCTATTCTGGAATATGAAAGAGGTAAAGTCTCCATCTTTCTTTAAGGCTGCATAATATTCCATGGTATACATGTACCACAATTTGTTAATCCATTCGTGGATCGATGGGCACTTAGGTCTCTTCCATGACTTAGCAATTATGAATTGGGCTGCAATGAACATTCTGGTACAGATGTCTTTGTTATAATGTGATTTTTGGTCTTCTGGGTATATACCTATTAAATGAATTATAGGATCAAATGGCAAGTCAATTTTTAGATCTCTAAGTATTCTCCAAACATCCTTCCAAAAGGAACGTATTAGTGTGCATTCCCACCAGCAGTGTAGAAGTGTTCCCTTTTCTCCACATCCACACCAACATCTCTGGTATTGAGATTTTGTGGTGTGGGCTAATCTTACTGGAGTTAGGTGATATCTCAGAGTAGTTTTGATTTGCATTTCCCTGATGATTAAGGATGGTGAGCATTTTTTCATGTATCTGTAGGCCATGTGCCTGTCTTCTTTAAAGAAGTTTCTCTTCAAGT
>CAUYRH010021706.1:0-45450 GCA_963574655.1 Perodicticus potto | reverse complement strand
AAGGAACCCATACACCTAAATATACCCTGAGGCTAGAGTCCTAGAGGAGGAGACGGGGAAAGACCGGGAGAGGAACGGAGAGAGCATCTCTCTCCCTACTTGAAATCTCTCCCTCTACCAGGAGCTTTGGTGTTTTCTGTATTCTTTTCTGTAAATCAATTCTGTCTTACCACGGAAGGGTGGGGGGGAAATAATGTAAAGAAGAATAATAAAATACATGTATTAAAAATAAATTAATTAATTTAAAAAAAAAAGTCCCCTGTACCTTTCTTAGAGAAATTTTACTTGGGAGTGTTCTGAGTTTACAAATAACTTTTATATACATTTGAAGATATCTGGAAAATGAGTATGCTAATTTCAATATCAAGCTATTAACTTTCTCTCCTAAATGAGACACACAGATATGATCCTTGTACCTTTTTGCTATTTGTATTCTGTACATTAGCCTTTGTTACACACAAAAATTATTTTTCACTTAATATTGAATGTATCATTTGTAACATTTCCCTATACCTGACAAATTCATTTTGAATTAGGATTTGTATTTCAAGAATGCTTTTTCAAGTTTTTTCAAACACTTCTAGTCCTCAACATTATCATTCACTGTAAGTACATAAAATAATAATTACATACTCCATGTAATAAACATTTTTTAAAAGTTTTTAATTCCTGGTAAATAATCTGCTAGGAAACATTTCCATTAATTGGAGTAGCTGCTTTATTGTGATAGAAGCTCTAAGTTCTTATGATATAGAATGTTAAGATAGGCCATAATGATAATGGCAAGTATGCCATAATGACAGGGCAATTTTAAATACTTTTCTTCAAAAAGTCAAGCCATATTGAAAGTCTTCTATTTCCTAGATAAAGTGCTCGAGTAGATTACAAGGTCATTCAGAGATGCCAGGAGTTTGATGTCTGGCTTGGAACATCGGTAGAACTTTGATTGCCATCAATTTTCTTTGTTTGTGACATCTGTTTCCTGTGGTATGGAAAGCGGGGACAGATGTAAGAATAAAGTGCAGGACAAATATTAATTGTGACAATCAGTGTTTCTTAGGTTTCAAAATAATTTTGAAAAGTCAGCAAATGATCATAGACAATAACTGAGTTGTAAAAAAATGCCCTGATAATAAACAAAACAAAAAGCATCAGTACCTTCACATAAATGTTTAAAATTTCAAATAAGAAGACATAGAAAATTAATAGATCATTAAATTATAATTAAATTATTTAGATGCATAATTTCACACAATCTCAAACAGAATAATATGGAGAATAAAAAAATGGGGGAAAACGTATATGTTTCTTAACATGCAAACATCTGTGGTACTTTTTTCAATTTATTTTTCTTTAAATGGAAAGAAATTTACAAAAGCTAAGCAAATGTTTGTTTAAAAAGCAACAATTGCCACTAAAATTCTGAGAGCCTGCAGACACATATTTATTGACCAATAAGCACGTGGACTTTGGATTCAGGTAGCCGAGTCAGTGCCTGTGTAACAAGCAATCCTTCACATGATGTCTCCGTACAGTAGTTCTGTAACTTGTATTTGTGTTACTTAAGCACTATTATTATTATTATTTTAATTTTTTCTTTGCAGTTTTTTTTTTGGCCAGGGCTGGGTTTGAACCCACCACCTCCGGCATATGGGGCCGGTGCCCTACTCCTTTGAGCCACAGACGACGCCCTCTTAAGATTATTATTTAGATCGCTTATCTGTAAAGTAGAAACCATACTGTCTGTACAGTTGTTCTGAACTTAGATGAGATAATGTTTATGAATTATTTGTTATGGACTGGATGTTTGTGTCCTTCCGAATGTCATATGTTGAAATCCCAACTCCCCATGGTAAGTTATTATGAGATGCGTCTTGTGTGAAGTGATTAGTTCATGAAAGTAGAAGTGTTCATAAATGGGAAGAGTCAACTTATAAGAAGAGACACAGAGCCAGCTCTTTCTCTTTGCTCTTATCTATGTGAGAACACAATGAGAAGAAGACCGTCTGCAAAGCAGGAAGGGTGACCTCACCAGTACTGGATCTGCCAGAGTCTTGATCATGGACTTCTCAACCTTCAGAACTGAGAGAAATAAATGTTTGTTGTGTAAGCCACGAGTGTACGGTAATGTTATCGCAGTGATACAAGACATTTGGCGCCCCGACCAGCTCAGCGGAGCTGGCGGACCTGCCGCCTCCACCTTGGCAGTGTCGGTGCGATGGCAGCGCGGGCTGAGGAACCAGCGGGCTGTATGATAGGCAAGGAGGGGGACCTCCAATCCCCCACCGGAGGCTCCAATAGCCACAAAGGCCAGACAACTGCCGAGGAGACACCTGCACCTTGATGTCTCCTTCAGTTTACACTTATGACTAAAGACGGAACCTCCATTTCCGATGCCTAGGTCAATTACATGTGAATTTCCTAGGCCTCAATTCCGTGAATGGACTCTGTCCATGGATACATTCATTCACCTTGCCCCTGCGGAAGGAACTGTGTTCATTCATGGATACATTCATTCACCTTGCCCAGGCGGAAGGGACTGTGTTTATTCATTTCCTGACCAAGGAACCCAAGCGCCTATATATACCCCAAGACTAAAAGCCTAAGGAGAGAGACGGGGAAAGACCAGGAGAGAAAGGGAGAGAGCTCTTCTCTCCCCACTTGAGTTCTCTCTCTCTCTCTCAGGAGCTTTAGTGTTTTTTTGTGTTCTTTTCTGTAAATAAATTCTGTCTTACCACTGATCTGTGGTCCGCGGGTTTATTCTTCAAATCACCGAGACCAAGAACCTGAAATTCCGGCATCACCTTCACCAACTCTACTGAACTGAAACTTAGCAGCCTTCCAAACACCCTCTGGAAAATCTGCCAAAGAGAGGCTATTTCTCCTCTCAGAACTCATCATCTCACAGTTGGGAGGTGGCATAGGTAAGGGTTCTTATTTCATGGCCCACATTCTTCCTCTTGGAAATGCCAGCTTTTGTGGAACTTGTGATTGAAAGATTCTGGACCCAAGGATGGAAGAGGAAAATGGAATCCCCATTGTGTAGAAATAATGTGGTTCTTATTTCCACCTGGATGCACGTGGGGTGAAATTGGGAAAGGAATTCCAGAGGTGGGTTATGGCAGATGGGACTTAAAGGGTTAGAGAGGGCAGCAATTGGCGGCATTCCTATTTCCTGGGAGGGAAATGAGTCTGACCCTTCCTGGGCGAGTCATGACCCTGACCTTGCCTGGGCAGAGCAGGTCTATTTGGGCAGGTACACCTGACTCTATCAGTGACATTCTCCTGACCATCTCTTCTCATTCCTTTCCCCTGTCCACTATCGTGAAGACTTCAGCCTCTGGTGCGCTGTCTTATTTTTCAGTTCTCCAGTTACCAGTTTCAGGAATTTTAACCTCTGCATGTGTAGATGGTCCATTCAAGTAATTTTTCAGTTCCTTAATCTCACTTCCAAAATTCTTTTTCTCACACACACTTTAGTTTCCAACCTCCGTTACCGTTTTTCAGCCTTGTCATTTATAGTCACTGCTCCCCTTCTGAAACCTTTGATTTCAAGCATTCTGTTCTCTGACTAGCCCCTCCTGTTCTAGCTTACTCACTTGACACTTTAAAAAGATGGGCAAAATTTGTGGGATACTTTGGAGAGTCCCTGGATACAGAGTTAAGGCCAAACTCAGAGATGATCTTTGATATTTAAGCGCAAGGAAGGCCCTATTCCTCTTTCTCACTGTCTTTGTCCACAGTAAATCCTTTACCCAAGTAGATTTGAAATGAACACTTATTTGGGGAAAAAGAACCACTCTTCTCTGCTTTTCATTATTATTTTCTTCTTACCTCCCAGACCTTCCCCATTGGATAAAAAAGAGGCCAAAAATGCCTTAGAAAAAAGTATGACGTTTTCTTTGTGAGCCCAGTCTGTGTTCTCCATGTTCTACTTTTCTTCATTTAAAACCATGGATATTATAATAGACATATGATCGATAATATATATGTACAGCCACAGCTCTTTTGTTGCGGTAGTTCCTGCTTAAAAGGGAGATGATGCCATATAACAATACAGTTTCTTATTTTAAAACTATATTTCTTGTACTGAGAACTCCCAAAGAATAAAATAGTGTGTAATAAGAGAAACCTCATTGTTTCCATAGTTGAAAAGGTACAGCTCCTGAAAAGTTAAAAACTCAGCACTTTCACATTTACCTTAAAACCTGAGAAATGAAATTTTATATCAATACCTGTCAAAGAACAGGCTAATAACATTTACAATTCTCAGTAGAAATCGGAGAGTTAGAAGGAAGTCATTGTCTGTTACTCTACTTCCATTTATTTACTTTCTGTTCTTTACTCCTTCTCAGGAAAGGTACCCCTTTTAATTGTACCTTGTCTATATTTCATTTTAATATGCACAGCAATGCATTCAGACAAAGATCAAATTAGCATAATACAAAAGGAGAGAAAATGCCGTAACTTGGCTTCTTATGAACAAAATATGAATATAATATGCTGTTACCTGGACTGCCAAATACTTACATCAATGCTTGTGTGCTTTCCCTTGACTGGGTTTATGTTTGTGAGAATGTTTTAGCTCGAAGCATATAGTTATATAAATATAAATGTACACAAGTTTTCGCATTCTTAAGAGAAATCCAAATAATCCACGGGAACTTTACACGTGTATGGCTTATAAAATTCTTACTGACTAATGTTCTCATCAGTCTACCAAATTAAATGTGTCCCCGTGTACCTTGTGGCTATCTGAATGATTAGATGCAGAAGCCGTAGCATCTGTCAGAATAAATTGACACTGTCCATTGACTTCATTATCATATCATTTTGTCTTCTATTTCTGTTTGGTGCTTGTTTTCAAAGGGCTTATTTAGTTGCAATTGATAGTCCACCAATTCAGAATCTTGTTATCATAAATGATATCTTATCACCACCTTTAATTGAAAAAATACAAGGACAGATCCAGATGTGACTAGATCCTAGAGAGCAGACTACATAACCAACTCTTGGTCTTTCCCTTTCTTCTTCCAGATCCCTTTAAACACCTCTCCTCCTCTCAGATTAATCTTCTCTTGGGCCTCATTCATGGTTCCCTCTGTGTGGTGGCTGCAAAATGTTTAAAAATTCTAAGCTTGTACCATTTTAAGTTTGGGAATCTGATTAGAAAATTTTATTACATGACAAAAAAGAAAAAAGAAAAAGAAAAAAAAATATTCCTTTTCCAAATGCTTAACAGAAATTTTAGGATTAATTCTGATGTATACACAGGGCCACTGCTTATCCACAAACCAGGCACTACGGCCAGGAGATGGAATATTCTTTTTACCCAGGCCTGGGTTACAGGTTTGTTTCTGGAGCTGGGGTACTAGATTCAAATCCTCCCTGAATCACTTTGACCAAGAATGACAGACAGAAGTTACTTACATTGCAGATCTGAATGCAGTAATTAATAATAATTATTAGACAGGCAGAGAGCAATGTTGCATACTGTGTTGCAACTTACCTGTGGAACTTACCTGTAGGCAACAGCAGCATTGTTAATTTTATAGCTGTGCACCTGTATGTATATCCAGAATGTTTAATTCATTTGTCCTCCTGAGCTTTAAATGGTTATGTAACCTGCACAATTGCTTAGTGTTCCAACTAAGTAGTCACCACTTTTGTTTACAAAAGTTCCTACAAGTAGGAAGATAAGGGGGGAATAAAGAGAAGACCATTCAAACTGGTGGAGTGTTCCTGAATAAGAGAAATTGTGGTGTTGGTCGATTGGGTCAAGCTTTGAAAACAGAACGTTTTTTGGAGAAACTTTGAACACCTAATCTTCGACCTCTTTTTTTCTTCCACTTTCAAATCCTTGAGAATTTCATGTAGACAGTATTTCTCGACAAACACCTAATAAAAAAGAGAATAGAAAAAAGAGGTAGGGAATTTTAAATAGATTTTTGAGCTGTTGCCTGGTTTTTACCAAACTCACACTCTGATACTCAGGAGCCTGGCTTGATGCCTTCCAGTTTTTGTAAACATAAGATAGTGCTTATTAAATGACTTCTGAAAATGGATTGAGATTTGAAGCCAGTAATAGTTATGAATTGTTTAAAAGATCTGCTCAGTTCAGCTGTTGGCCATTTCTACGGAGCTGTGGCGAGGATTACCAAGAGATTAGAAGTAATAGATCAAAGTGAAAAATCTTCACATGTGTTAGGTCTCTCCCTTTATGCAAAAGGATATTTTAATTATTCAGCATAAGGTGTAGATTTTCAATGTATAATGACTGATTACACAAACTTTATATTGAAAGAAAATTTTTGTGGTGAATACCCTAGCTATAGTTAATATTTTAATGAGGTAATACTTATTATTTCTTTTCAAGTATGCCTCAATATTTTACAAAGTGTTTTAATCTATTTGCAAAACTTATTAACTTCAATAAACAAACTAAATACTAAATATTAGCATTAAAAAATACCAGCACCTTTTATTTAATTGGGGCATTGGATATAAACAGGATTTGTTTGCTGAAGTACTATATTTTTAGGAGAGTTTAGTTGAGTGCTATAACATGGTTATATTTGAGGTATGATTAGGGTGATAAGATAAGAATGGAAAAGGGGTTTGGCATTCATAGCTCAAGTGGCTAAGGCACCAAACACATGATGCAGGACAAGGCGGCCCCACGACCTGCCGCCTTGGCCCTGGTGGTGCTTACGCTGTGGCGGATGGAGGAACCAGTTTGCTGGAAAGGCCAGACACCTGCGGGGAGACACTGGCCCCTGGCTGTCTCCTCCTCGTGGTCTTCTGGCTAGTCCATTTCATGGATGGTGCCTTGCTGTCTCCTCCTCCTGCACTTCCGACTGGCCAATGTCATGTCAGTTTCCAGGGCCTGAGCCTTCACTGGACAGCTGGCTGTAACTGACGAAGACCCACCCCTAAGAAGTTCTGGCAAAACAACCCCCTGGGACTGTATAAATCCCTGAGCATAGAGCTCAGACACAGACCTGACTGGACCTCAGAGAGGGAGCAGGAGAGCTTGTTCCCCTCCTGGGTCCTCTCTGCCTGGAGGTTTGGTTTTTCTTATAGCGTAATTCTTGTTTCCTGTAAATAAATCCTGACTTACCACTACTCCTGTGATCCTTCGATTCCTTCTTCTAATCACTGAGCCCAAGAACCTGAAACTCCGGCATCACACATACACCAGAGCTGGTGGGTTCGAATCCAGCCCAGGATTCAAAAAATAGCCAGGTGTTGTGGCGGGTGCCCATACTCCCAGCTATGTGGGAGGCTGAGGCAAGAGAATCATTTAAGCCCAAGAGCTGGAGGTTGCTGTGAACTGTGATGCCACAGCACTCTACCCAGGGTGACAGCTTGAGGCTTTGTCTCAAAAAAAAAAAAAAAAAAAAAAATGGAAAAGGACCTGGTCAAGGAGGTATTTTAAGAATAAATTGTAAAAAGCTAGCTGGACAAAAAGGTGGAGGAGAAGGGAGAATGGAAGAGATTGTTCCAGGGAGAGGAGTGTCATAGACAAAGGAATTGAGCCTCAAAACAGTTGCCTGGAGAACCTCTACACTAGAAGGCTCGAGGCCTGAGAGTAGAATAAGCAGCATCAAGGGAAGAACTAAAGATCTTACTAAAGATGAGGGGAGGCAGGCAGGGTCAGGACTCAGGGAAATCCTTTTACAGATGTTTGCTTCTCCAAATCTCACGCTGAAGTTTAATCCCAGCGTCGGAGGTGGGAGGTCTTTGGGTCATGGGTATGAATCCTTCAGGAAGAGATTATTGCTTTCCCTAGGATAGAGCCCAGGTAGTGACTTCTCTATTAGTTCCGAGAGAGCTGGTCGTAAAAACGACCCTGACACCTCCTCTGGCTCTCCTACCCCATCTCCTGTCACATGAACTCTGCACACTCTGGCTTCTGGTTTCCCGTCATGAGTGGAAGTGGCCCAGGGCCTCATCTATCCAGGCTTCCTGTACAGCCTGCAGAACTTCAAGCCAAATAACACCCCCCCTTTTTTTTAATTACCCAGCCCATGGTATTCCTTATAGCTACGCAAATGGAGCAAGATAGACGACATTTTAGGCCTTGCTTTAACCCACTTTTTTTCTTACAGAGATGAATAACATGGGGGATGTGTTAGCTACATCCCTGTGAATTGTGTGGTCACGTCCTGTCTCTCCCCGATAAAGCCATTGCTGGTGCTTTCTTTTTTGCACAAGTCTAGCCCCTTAGCTACAACCGGAGACCTTGTCTCTCCCGTTATTTACCCTCAGACACACAAAGCTCCTTAACGCACCGTTTTTCCCACAATACTAGATTTTTACTGTGCTGTACCCTCTGCCTGGAATTTCCCTCTCCCAAGTTCTATCTATTGGATCCATACTCATTTTTAAAGTAGCTCAAAACCCAGTTTCTTCATTAAAGTTTTGCTGATTTTCACTGTCTCTCCATCTTGTTCCATAGGGAAAACACATTCATTCCCAGTTGTGCTTCTAAACCACTTCTTTTCTCTACTTTTCTCATGGCATTTCTCGCTTTTCTCTTGAATTATGATTATTTATATGTACAGAGGGTGTGAAAAAATGTGTATTTTAAGAAAGAAAAAGCTGTTAAAATTCTAATATTCAAGTCACATTTGACTTCTGCAAGCACAAGCACTACAAGATATAGTATATAAGATTTAACAAATGTTATTGGCATATATTGGGTAATACAGTTTTAATACAGTTTTTCCCTTTCTTAAAATGTTTATGCATATTTTTTCACCCTCTGCATATACACATTTACATTCACAATACACAATATATATGTGTGTGTATGTATTTAAATCCCGTTACTAAATTTTAAGATTCAAGACATAGGATTGTCTATACAGTTTACTAATTCTCATTTTAGTAGTATCTAACACAGCACTTTATACTTAGTTGGTGCTCTAGTTAAGAGACACAGGGATACTATATCATTGAGACACAGTATGGACAGATAACCTCTGAGAACAGGTTTTTCAGGGAGCTCACTAACTTAGAAGAACTATTTCAAGGTTTTCTGAATGACACGTGAAATAGATCAATTAGTAAGGAAGTTTTCCAAGTTACTTTCGAGTAATGGCCAGTACAAAGCAATGGTCCTTTATAAACTACTTTTAAACTGCAGAATCTTAAGACTTCACTTTAGAGAAAGGTCTTACTCTTGACTATGAATGTATTTGGTCAAATAAGGTGGGGAAAATATATGCAATAGCACTAATGGTTTTTAGTAACTGTTACCTCTCCTTTGAAAAGCTTGATGAATCTAGTTGTTTCTGGATGAATTTTGTAAAATTTGATCTGCCCAAGAATCTATACATCTCAAATTTTATTACACGTTGCCCAAATTTTCTTGGACTGCTTAAGTTCATAATATATTTTATCTTTTAAACCTATAGGTATATTTCAATCTCCCTACTGGTGCCAGAAGAAAAAGTGCTTTGGCAGTAACGTTCCATGGAAAATTCATTCTCAGATATGCTAGAGTCTAACAGACAGATTTAGTGAGCTGTTC
Organism: Perodicticus potto; assembly: GCA_963574655.1. Lineage (NCBI taxonomy): Eukaryota > Metazoa > Chordata > Mammalia > Primates > Lorisidae > Perodicticus > Perodicticus potto. The sequence continues at coordinate 35,912 of CAUYRH010021706.1, read as the reverse complement.
AGCCATGGAGAGATTAAGTAGTTGAACTCGGTAATTTCACAGACGCTGACGTTATCCAAGTTCTGGTAAAAAGCGTTGCATGTGTTAAAAGTCTGGTCCATTTTTAACCGTGTATGGTAATTCAGAACACCTCAAGTTTCAGCAGTTCTATATAATTATAACCATATTCTCTGAATACTTAAAAAAAGTTATCAGAAGGAAAACATGATCCAACCCGTTTAGGCATTTTCATTCTACAAAACAAAATAATGTTATAAGTTCTATGAACTGTAGTCTGAATGAGAGCAAAGCATTTACTAGTACTTTAAAAACTATTTCCTTTTACACTGGTTTTTGAAATAAATATTTTTGAATAGCACTTGTCAACATTTATGCTGTCTTTAAGAAATGTCAGTGACCCTCTGCACGAGGGTGGCTGTGAATGTTTTCCTGACCAAACTTCCCTTTCTTTCTTTTGTTTTCATTCCCTTCTTACTTTCTAATTTCCCTCCCTTTTAAAAATTTCATTCTCCTACCTTTTCTGATTTAACTCATTTTCTCCTTCTGCTTTCCCTACTCTTGCCTAAGCCAAGGACACTCACATATTCTTTTCTGTTTAATTCTGTTTAAAATTTTGGAAAGCAAATTTGGTGTGATGTTTTAATCTTTTCTTTCTCACTGCCTTTCCTTGTCTTTCTGTTTCCCTCCAATTCCTCTTTCTTTTTTCCTTCCTTCTTTCTTTCTTCATTTTTAAGAAAATTTAGTATAAAGTGTTTGATTTTGAAACATTATTTGTAGTATACATAATCTGAATATTTTAATTTCTATAGGAACATGAGGTTGGAGAGGACATAAAAGCTTGCTTTCATTCACTGTTTGAATTGTTATATACAATTTTCCTAGGTATTTTCCTTTCCTACCTCCAGGTGATAAGCTGGTTTACTACTAAATATTTCATTTGATAGAGATTTACTACCCTTCACACAAAAGCCTTTCCTTTTGTTATATTGGGGTACATTTTATATTTGCATTTGTTTCTTGCTTCTGCATCCTGTTTTTCCTACATTTCTTCTTATAGCTATTTAGAAGAAACAGTTTTTGTTTTTTTTTAAATAATGAAGCACTTTTGGGCGGTGCCTGTGGCTCAAAGGAGTAGGGCGCTGGCCCCATATGCCGGAGGTGGTGGGTTCAAACCCAGCCCTGGCCGAAAACTGCAAAAAAAAAAAAAAAAAAATGAAGCACTTCGATATTTAAATGTGTTATCATAAAATACCTTAGAAGGGTGTACACAAACTGCTAAAAATGACTACTTTTGTGAAGTGGGAATGAGAACAAAAGATAGAGATGAGGGAGAGAGTGCTACAAGTTGAAATCCACACTAGATTCAAAGCATGCACATTCATTGATCATTTTAATATTAGTAATACGATTCATACTCCAAAAGAATTGTTACTATGTCCTCTATGAGTCTCCTTTTTAAAAATGCAAATATTTACAGTTCAAATTTTTTCTCCTATAATAATTACGTTTAGGCCTCACTCCTCCTTTGTTTGTCTTTTCTGCTCATGCTCTATTTCTGCTTTGAGTGTGGCAGCTAGAATGGAACCAAAATGAATTTGTTTGATGGTGATTTGGTTGTATATGTGTAGACTCCCACTTTCAAATTTCTTGTGTTGTTTAGACATCATTTACTATACAATTCTCGTATAGCACACGGAGCTGAAGAAAAAATGACTGTCACTAAAAATTGAACAAAAAAAGGTGTTAGTAAAAAAGTCTTAAATAAGTGCAAATAATATAACTAAATTGTATGTACCCTTATACGAACACCCCTAAAAGCTCTAAGTGAGAATGTATTATTTTCTACATGTGACAGAAATGATATAGTCTTGATTTTTATATTGTGGCTTTTCTTTTTTATCTTGAGTAAATAAAGAAAAAAATATGGCATTGTTCTTTTAAGCTAACAAGGCAAAAAATGCTTCTGAAGATAATTATTTTTCAAATACACTGTTTGTCTGCATGAGCTTTATAATAAAAAACCTACTTAAGAGACATCTTGTCCTTTTTAATATTTTAATTTAGCTACTTTAGTTTTTCAACTTTCTCTTCAGTGATGTTGTAATGTCTGAAATAGTAGTACCATACGGCCAAGAAGGTACTTTCCTTCCAACCTCTACACCCCAAAAATCAGTGTTTTATGATGGAATAATGGCAAATGCAGTGTATTTATGAAAGCCATGTGAGACTGTCACAGTAGTCTACCAAGGTAAAGAATAATGACATCATGTCAGCTCAGGTTAGGAAATCATCATCTTCACAGGTTAATGACCTTGAAGGAAGCAAGGTCTTGACACTGGTGGAAGGGTGTTGTGTGGCAGGATGTTGCAAGGCATGGCATTTGTGCTGTTTGTTGACTCGGTGAGTCAATTCTATGAGTCAACTCATGACAAGTCTATGTGGAATCTAATGAGAAGGCCCAGTGGAATGGAATTACCCCTGGAGAAGTTTGTTGATGAAGGAATTCTGAACTTGGAGGTTCAGTTACAGTTGCAGCACTGAAACTGATCACCTGAGTGTCAGTTACTGGTCTGTGACCCAGTTTCTTTATAAAATAAGAGTAAACTACATCAAGAAGAGGGTTTATACTTTTGACCTTTTATTGTCCTAAGGAATTATTGTGAAAAATCTGAAAGGCTACATCTGAAAGGAAAACAAAAGAAAATATTCTATGATGGGACACCAGCTAGCTTTTAGGTTATCAATATTTTCTGAAAAATGTTAACAGCCATTGTTACAAGCTGATTTCTTCTCTCTGTCAAAGTAGGGAAAAGACAGTCATGTAGTAAAAAGATACAAGGTGATGATAGACCAGCTGTGTCACAGGTTCACCACACTAGACCATTCTTGTCTCCTCACTAATTAAGCATAATCTGTTATCAAGTGACTCCTACTTGGAAAATTATCTTTCTTTCAGTGTCTGCAGAAAAATGTAAGAATAAGAGCTAGAAATAATTAGCCTATAAATATTCAGTATTAAAAATGAAGGCAGCTCTAAATATCCAATAATTCAATCTGTTTGGTTTAAAACTAGTTGGGAAATGTCATGAAAATCAATATTCCCAATCCATATAGTAAAATGGGGCATTGATTCTTAGGGGGTTTGTTTAAGATCTTTGTATTTTCTGTTCACTTCAGCATTTCTACTCAATTGGTTTCACTATTAGAAAGAAAATTGATACACATTATGCATGAAGGTAGTAAGTATCAAAGAAGGGGATGTATTTAACCAACAACTACTTCCCTCTTCAAATATTATGCATGAATGTAGTAAATATCAAAGAAGGGGACATATGAAACCAACAAGTACTTCCCTTCTTTAGGGTTCAAATACAATAGACAACAAAATGAAATGCCTCAGAATAGATCTCTTTTTCTCATTACTAAGCCAGCAAGATTGTTTTACTCTTGTAGCTGAATTTGTTGGATGTGAAAGAATTTCAAGAAAAAAATAAAACAGGTTTTGAGATTTTTGAGACATAGTCATTCTTTGTAATTTCAAATTAAAATTGGCAGTAATAGGCGAGTTAAATTTGTGTGTATTGAGGTTATATGTAGGAATCTTGAGAAGGAAATTCTGTTTGCTAGAAAATTATTGTGGGAAGTTGAAAAGATGAGGCGTTAAGCTTATTAAGAAAGAGAATTAAATGAATAACTTGATTGACAATGATCATTGGTCCCACACAATATAACTGAGCTTGCCCATTTGGTGGTATCAGTGAATTATTCACATAATAAAGTTATTCTGAAATAATAGTTGAAGACTTTTCCATTGCTTGGTTTGTATTTTTCCCATCCTCACGGTTTAATAAGACTGGCAAACGCATGGGATTAGGCAGTCTCATAAGACTGTAAGAGCTTCCTGGCTTTATGCTGGCCAGAAATCACAGCACGGAGTGTTTTTACAATAATCCTATTTTGGGGTAAAAACAGGAAAGGGAGAGGCACATTAAGTTAAATTTTTTATAAGATGAACAGAACCCAAAGGAAATATAATGGTTTCCTTTCAGTTTGGGAGAAATTAAAATTGACTCTGGTTATCCAAATTATTTATTTACGTCCTTTTGGATAGGACAATTATCCTGATATATGCTTCAAATGTTATGAAACTTTTGTTTACTTTTTTTCTCTGAAAGTAGGCTACCACGCTAAGGTGAAAATATTTAACTCACCTCTCTGCCCTACTTAAAATACTCACTTAGTTGGAAGGATACACATTGCCTGCCGACCTCAATTCTCAAGATCAGGTCCAATATTTGTTCACTACAGGGATTTTCCCGATATTTCTTAAGATTGAAAAAGAGTATTAATACATTTTATTTTGTTATTATATCTCTTATCGGCAGCTATCAACATTTACAGAATATGTATTATTCAATAACAACTGCGTGTGCTATTCCAAAGTCCTATTATAATTTTGATACATTCTAAATGACAAAATAAGAAACTCTTGTTAATAAATACAATATTATTTCTCAAATTTTGAAGGGGAGAACATTATTATCCCTCTAAGCTCTCAGGTACAGATGATCTTTTGCCTTTTTGTGTTTTCCTTTTGGGTATCCATTATCAGCAAGGACAATAAACATATTTTTTGTATCTCTCCTGGGCTTTTTCTCTATTCCTTTTGAAATGGCATCACTTTTCTCCTGACACTATTGTTGTTCTCTCCAGCATGACAACCTTGGGCTAACAGCATACATCAGTAAATGCTTTGCTTTTCCTTTAAGGCTTTTCTAATTTTTAATTAAAAAGGAAAGCTAGATTCTTGCTGATCACCTACAGGAGTGTGGCTCTCCATGGTTACCTGTCACTCAAAGAGCTCCAGCTCTGAGGAATGCTAATTAGCCCCGCTAAGCACCATAATTGAACTGGAGAGAAAACTGCCGAAGGTGCAGCTCTGTCTCCATTCAGAACAGTTTTGCCATCTGAATGCGTGGAGCCATCCTGACAATGTGAGGAAAGAAAGGGAGACGAGGAGAAAACAAAAAAAGCCACCACAACCAACATTCCATCTACCATTTTGTATTCTCCGTTTTAAAGTGGTTATCAAAATGTAACCTGGATACCATATGGATAGATAGATATATAAAAAACCCATGTTTTCTTTAACCATAAGAGAATGAACCATAGTACCTGCTTGACAACGGTCTCCATGGCGGCTAATGCCTTTAAACTTTATAAAAAGGAATCCTCTGAAACAAATGGATGCTTTGAGATATCAATACAGATACTCATGATAATGATAATGGATGTATATATGGGGGGAAATAGTCTTTAAATAAAAGAGGGTGGTATCTGGACTCAGACAAATGAACATACGGGGTTATTTCTTGGTTATTTTCTGGAAAGCAGGAAGGAAAGTTCTTGGTGTTACCATGTCATTCAAACGTATGTACACTGGCATTTAGACAATTTAAAAGAGAGTGTGAATTCTAGTAAAGAAAATGTTAGACCATCACTGATGGTGAAAGAAAAAACAACCAAGATAAATGTTTCAAACAGGTTTTATCTTCTCTTCAACTCAATTCTAAATATTAACAAGGGAAATAAATAGTTGTAAAATAATAGTATTTTGACATACTAGGACATTGTGGCATTTCCTATAAGCATGGAATTATAGTGTTTTTGAACTATATAGACCTTAGGTATGTTAAAAGAATAATGTTAGACAAATTTAATTTAACAGAGTTTATATGAACCAAGAAATGATTTGTAAAGCAGGTAGTCTTTAGAACCAGAAAAGGTTTGTATAGCTTTTGCATCGTGTGAAGAGTACAAACGGACAGAAAATGGAAGTGAGGTACAGAAACAGTTTGGTTAGAGCTCGGTGTTTGCCTGGTTTGAACATGATCTTATCAACTGGTCACCTGTGTTTGACTGACACTTGGCTGCTATGATTGGCTGAGACTCAGGTATTTGTTACAAAAGTATATTCCTAAATTAGGCTTTCCGTTCCTGTACTTAATAAGTTACTGGGTTGCAGTTCTCATATAGGAGGCAGTTTATTAAGTGTGGAGGCATCCTCAGCTTTAATTTAGTTCAATTTAACAGAACCCTGTGCAATGCCTTGGAAACTAAGGTTTAGAGAAGTGTCATTAGCCTCAAACCTCATAGTAAGTGCTGGGTACAGCTCAGAATAGAATAGAAGATCCTGGCCCTTTATCACTTGGGGTAAAGAAAAGGAAGCAACAGGTGACATGAGATTTGATTCAAAGATAAGGTGATGAACAGTGCAAGATCCACAGGGTCAGAGGGGAGTTTATCTTGTCTTTTGTTACAATGCAGTGTTTGCAGTGCCCAAAATAGTGTCTGCTGCCCACATATGTGTGTTGAATGAATGAATAAGCAGACACACTCTTACATGGTTTGTTATTTCCCGAATTACTTTCAGATATTTAAAATTCTGGGCCACCCTGTAGGATAATTCTGCACCCCTTTTCTTTTTTCTCACTCTCCGTCCTTCCTTTCATCTTTTTCATGTTGGGGTGCTTCAGTCTAGAAGTTAAATGGGGTATGGTGACTTTGATAAATGTCTGCTGCTAGAATAATTGGAAACCACTGTTAACTTAGTCATGCAGTGTAGACCAGCTACTTCTTCTTTCAGAGAAGCAATTATGACAGAACTTAAGCAACATACATAGGAAGCCTAACAAGAAAAAAAAAGAAACAAAACCAAAAACTGGACTTGGAAAATAATTACCATACGCATATCATTTTAGGCAATTTTTACAACACAGGTATATTTTCATGTGACATAGACATTTTACAGATGAGAAAACAAAGTTCCAGAATGTGGTAAGAAATGTTCTCAAGGTCTTAAACGAAAGAGGTAGAATTTATTCGTAAATCCAAACAGTTTTTGTCTAAACTCATACTCTTTTCTCAATACCATGCTTCATGGTAACTCCCAACTACCATCTTCTAGTGTCTTCAACATACAAGTCCACACAACTGAAATTGATTTTTTTAGAGTTCTCATGGAGTATAACCTGTCTCATCATATTGTGGGCAACATTATCTAGAGCGCGTGACTCTTCAAACCCTTGACCTTCCACCCGCCATCCCTGGGTGGTCCAGGAAGCTCCGTTGAGATGGTAACCTTATGCTGAGATCCAGGGGAAGATATGAGGCCAGTCAGTCCCCTGCCTTGGGAAAAAGAACTAGGAGAAAACGTGCAAAACCCTCGTGAAATAAATAAGCTTTATATATTTGAAAATGATATGGAAAAAAGCAAATACTTGGAACACGCTGAATGGGGTAAGGAGGTCATAAGATGATGTCAGAAAGAGAGCTCTGTCAGTTTTTCAGGATCTTACAGGGGGAGGAAGGAATTGGAATTTAATTCCTGACATAGTGGCAAACAACTGCAGAGATTTTAGCAGGGACGAGCGATGATACCATTTATGTTTCAGAAGGATTACTAGGAGGCCGATCAAATATTGGGAGCAAGAGTGGAAAAGGCCCCACTGGGAAGCCGTCCTAGGAGTTCCAGACGATAGAGCAGGGTTCAGAGGCAGGGAGTGTGGGAACTCATCAGCTCAGGGGTATTCATCAGAGGCTGTAGTTCCCAGTAGGAAGTGTGAGAGAGAGACAGTGCACCTGAGGTGGTCTGGGATGCTGTTGGTCTGAGGATGCCCCAAGGAGATGGTGCTGGTTATCAGAAGATGACTGAGACGGGAACAATGGGAGGGATGTTATTAAGATGGTGCTTTTTGCACAGAAGCATCTCAGCACACAATGAGGCTACTTTATTTGTGGTCACTCAGTGAATGTTTCACTAAGACAGTTTAAAAACAATGATATAGCCTAACGTGAAGAATACCATTTAAAATTGAAACAAAACAAAACCACAATCATTAAACCTAATGATCAAATATATCACCATTATCATCGAAGAAGCAACAAACAATTCAGATAAGAAAAAAGTCTAAATGGTTGGGAAATGTCATCTGGGAAGGCTATAGGAAAAGAAAAAAGGGGGAGGAAGCAAGAATTCAAAGTATGTCAAGTGGACCGTTCGCCACACCTTTCCCCACCTTGGAAGTGGGAAGTCACATCTTGTGAAATGTGCATTGTTCATATGTTTGGAATGCTGCAAGACCAAGCCTTCTCCACACCCTTAGCTCTTTCTCTTCTACTCTAAAACCAAAATCAAAATAAAATTTCACTTTCAGTAAGGAGAAACAGACCACAGCATCAAAACCTTCGAGGCAATTATTATTAAAAAACTCGGATTTGCTGCATCTTATTTACCATTTGTGTGTGTGTGTACAAAGATTTTTTTTCTTGTCTTCTCATAAAGCCTTGCATTATTTCAATTAGACAGAGTGGGTAGAACTTTTAGCCTCTTTATTGACGATGAGCAGCAACATATATAAGATTGATTAACAATCAATAATGCCAGAATTTTAAGTTTGTTCTAAAAATGGTGAAAGGTCTTTTGTTGAACTTACTAAGAGCATTTTCTTCAACGCTGAAGTTTCACTCTTCATGTTTTGCCAGAGAATTGTGTAGCCATTACTCACGCTCATCCCCTTATCTAAGTGATGATTTTCTTCCTCTTGCCTTGACAACTTCAACATTTGACTTTTCCTATGTTCATTTTTCCTTTTTGATACTTTGCTCTGTAAACATTCTTAACATGTGTTTTTACCTGTTTTCAAGCCTCTCCAATGTCAGTATTTTCTAGAAATGTATTTCAGGGGCTGTGCCTGTGGCTCAGTCAGTAAGGCAACTGGCCCCACATACCGAAGGTTGCGGGTTCAAACCCCGCCTCTGCCTTGGCCAAACTGCAAAAACAGAAAAGTAGCCGGGCGTTGTGGCGGGCACCTGTGGTCCCAGCTACTCGGGAGGCTGAGGCAAGAGAATCGCCTAAGCCCAGGAGTTGGAGGTTGCTGTGAGCTGTGACGCCACAGCACTCTACCGAGGGTGATAAAGTAAGACTCTGTCTCTCCAAAAAAAAAGAAAGAAAGAAAGAAAGAAAGTAAATAAATTAGAATGGCAAAATATTAGGTGGCCTGTTCAGACGCTTGATGAGAATAAATGTGTACATGAGGATGAAGAGAGCACAAGGAAGTCAGGACGTGCTCAAGCTGGTGTCAGTCTCACTTGCTAGCTAAGTAATAGTTCTCATGCATCATACTCAACGAGTTATCAGAGTGATCAAATCTGTACTGCAGAACAATCACAGATTGCTTCACGTCAAAGACTTTAGAAGTTGCTGAAGAATTAAAGACTTAAATCATAGATTTGGGGAGAGTCTGTTCAGTGTGAAATTATAAAAGTTTGTTCTGTATTATTTTGTTCAGAGTGTTTTATGGCTCATGTTACCCTATGACCCCATTAGTGATTAATCTGGGCACACCCAGGAACTACTTTGGGGGCAGAAACAGCTCTGTAAATGCAAGAAAAGACAAATATCGTAGCAGCTGGTTACAATTACTAGGATTACTCAGTAGCAACTTGCATGATTTCTTCATTTGTTGTTTACAGCCTTTACAGGTGCTGCTTGGAAAGGATTAGGTGCTAAAGGTTGTAACACAAACTGAAAGACTCTCTGTGAACATTTTGCTTACAAATAAAACACTTTCAGTAACTCTAGGAACTACTAGTTATTATAGTTATGACTGCTAATTAGAATCCTTAGATATGGACCAGAAAATCATAGTGGATAAGGAATGTTGTGATTATGAAACAATAAGCTACAGAAATGTAAGTTGACACTGTTACATGTTAATCAAAAGGCTTCAGATGAATTACTATGTGGAAGAAGTCTTTCTCCGGGAATTGGCGCAGTTCTCCTAATGTAGCTATCATATTAAGTTCTTATCAAGGTTCAAAAATGTGCTAAGAACTTTATATGGATTATCTCATTGAATCTTTAGAGTAACTCTATGAAGTAGTTACTATTATTGATTTAAAAAGGAAACAGATTTGGAGAATTTAAGTACATTGCCCAAATTGTATAAATAATAATTGACAGTGCCAGGATATAAATCCAGGTTTTTAGGATATTATGGCACCATATGTTATTCTCAAAAAACAGATGAAAATATGTTTTGACAATTTATGAAGTTTAGCAGAAAAACCTCCATCAACAACAAACTGTTTAAAACACAGTCAAATGGTATTAGTATACCACATTATTGCCTTTATAAGGCATGTCTTACAAATCAAATTTATTCATATGCTGGTTGCCAACACTTTTTTAATTTAAAAATTATCCTTTGAAAAATTTTAGAATCAAAACTTCATGGAAATATTATGAAAGGAAATGAGAAAACAGATAGGACAGTAATTAAACTTCAGCCAAGAGAGATATCATAAAATTAAAAGGAGGATGAATTTAATAACTAAAATAATTATTTTATAACATTTATAATATAAAACTTGCAGTCTCTATTCATGACATATTTAAGTTTCATTTAGTACTTGAAAGTTTTAGAACAACAAAATAATTTGAACATTTGAGTTTCTCGTAACAGTTTTGTATCTGTATGTTACTCTTTTGATAATCTGGGGAAAATATACTGTCCTAGTGTACTGAGGTGAAATCACTTTTCCCTTCCGTGTTCTGTCTCTACTGAGCCAACAGTTTGTTCTACTCTAGAGAATAATAGCTCTCCTTCAATGAACAAGGTCTGGGGCAGATTTTCAAATACAAGAAAAACAAACAAACAAAAAAACCTTCAAAATATAATAAATAATCTATACAAAAAAACCCAAAGAAAACATATAAATGAGCAGCAGGAATATGAAACATTTCTCAGCTTCACTAATAATCAGAGAAATGCAAATCAAAACCACAGTGAGTCATATTTCATCACCATTAAAAGGACTATTATCAAAAAGACAAAACAAATGCTGGTAAGGAAGTGGAGAGAAAAGGGAACTCTTATGCACTGTCGGTGGGAAGGTAAGTTAACATAGCCATTATGGAAAACAGTATAAGGGTCCTCAAAAAGCTAAAAATAAAGCTGCCGTATGGGGGACTAGGTCAAGATGACTGACTGGACACAGGTGGTGTGTAACCCTCCCTCGAGAGGAGCCCGGTAGTGAGTAGATCGTCTCATTTTGAGCAGATGGTCTGAGACAGAACGTTGGTTAGAAGGGATGGGAAGCAGCGGACGGAGGTGGCGAGAGGGTACGGGCCGACTCGCTGGGCTGCGGGCTGGCTGACCACAGGGAGAAGCTCCTGCCTGCGGTGAAGCAGCAGGAGAGAAACCCTCGGGGCTCCAATCTCCAAGACAAACTCTTCTGATTTCTGCTACAAGAGGACTGCATACCCCTTGAAGGTTAGGGCCCAACATCGGGAACTATTTGGAGAATGCGCAGAGACTTTGCCCGCAGGAAGGGAACTCGCAAGGAATCCTACAGGCTCTGCGGCTAGAACAGCTAGGGCGGGTCCCATTCATTCTGAGAGCCCAGAGACTGGGGGGCTGCACGCAGATCTGCAGCCACCGTGCAGCTGTGCGGAGAGAGAGAGGGGCCAGGTGCTCCCCCGCACCCCGGGGAGGTCTCCACCACCCTGCTGTGGGCTGTGGGTGAGACCGAGAGGCGTGCAGACAGTATTTCCTGTACTTTCTTGCCCACACTGCCTGCCTAGGTGAGGCCTTGGTCTCTCTTAGTCACAGGACCAACGTATCATTTTCTGAGTCTGACACTCGGCCGTCCCTGCTTCAGGGATGAGTTTAGGCTTAACATGCTGCAGTCCCTGCCTGGCTGGGGAGAAACAGGGACACCAGGCTTTCCGGCGTGCATCGGGGATGGTGCACACACCCCTGCTGCTGGCTGCCGTGGGACGAGTCTCAGCAAACTACACTCCCCACAGTTTCCTGCCAGCACAGTCAATGGGAAAGGGGGCCTCCTTTTCTCTGGTCACAGGCCTCACACGCCACACTTGCCCTAGGCCTGAATTCAGACTGACGCAGTCCCACCCAACCAAAGAAGGGCCAGTGAGCCCGAGTTCTCCTGCTTTCTCCTACCACAATTCCACTGCCCAGCAATACATTGCATCTTGGTCTCTTTTCTTGACCAACAACTAAGAGTTCTATTCTTCTTAGGTTAGGCTGCTTTCATAAAAATGACGCTGTTTCATGTGACAGTCATTCATTTTATAAATCACACACCGGTCAGCTGAGGGAGAGTCTACATTACTCAATGTAGAACTGCATTCCAGCCAAAAGCAGATAGAGGAAACAGGTGGCCGGAGGGCAGTGACTAACTTCGGTAATGCACATCCTTAGAATATTTGACCTTTGTTGATGACTAAAAAAAAAAAAAAGCTTCCTGTGGGTCTGTAGAAAAATTCTTCATAATTATATTACGTTGTGAACCTGGCCAAGCTAAATGCATTATGTTATATGGTGTGAGAAGGAAAAATCTGTTTAATAAAATTCCTGCCTATAATAATTTTTCTGGCTTCTGTATGTAATTGAATAATGTGTACTAACATCTGCTACTTAGAAATCTGGAATAACAGCTCTCCCAATTTCCAAATGTTGCTTATGATTTTCATGCCAGCATCCAGCACACTAATATTATTAAGGTTATATTTGGTTCTGGATTCTGATCAATTTTACTTACCCACGTGAGGAATATATATATATAGCTATATATATATATGTGTGTATATATATATGTATATATTTAGGAATAAACGTGTGTGCGTGTGTGTGTATATATATACACATATATATGGGTTAGGGTTAGGGTTATATATATGTATATATATAGTAATATATATACTTTATATATGTATATATATCTACATATATATATATATATACATATATATGTATATATATATAGTAATTACATATAGTAATATATGTATATATACATATATTTATATGTATTTTTATACATATTTATTTATATTTTATATGTATTACATATAGTAATATATGTATATATACATATATTTATATGTATTTTAAATACTTTATATATAAAGTATTTACATACTTTATATATATATAAAGTAATATATATACTTTATATATGTATATATATCTACATATATATGTGTATATACATATATATGTATATATATAGTAATTACATATAGTAATATATGTATATATACAGATATATATACTTTATATATGTATATATATAGTATATATATATATACTTTATGTATGTATATATATAGTATATATATATACACACACACACACACACATGCACACACGCTTATTCCTAAATAAATGTATAGAGTAGAACCTCTGTAAGTTGACCATGCAAGGGTCTATAACAAACCGGTCCACATATGGAGGTGGTCAATATAAGGAACTAGTCCTAAAGTAATGACACGTGCGTGTGATCCATGTCCTGTCTATGAAGATTAGGTCAACTTATGGAAGTAGTCAACGTAGGGAGATAGTCAACTATGGAGACTCTACTGTATATAAAAGTAGATGCCCAAATGTTAATCATTGTATTGCATAGAAGAAGCCATAACGGCTTTCAGTGAAAAAATAAATTTTACTTCTGGAATGATTGTATATGATAAAAATGATAGAATGTTATTTTAATTAAATTATCACTGTAAGAATTTTTTTTAAACTCTTCATTTTTTTGAATCACAATGTTACTACTATCTCTCTGTGACCAAATTAATCTAAAAGTATATATTTTCAATTATAATTATGGTCATAAACATCAAGATTGCGTTCACGTTAGAAGCTGAAGAAAATATCCAACTGTGGTGATGTGCAAAATACCTGGAACTCACTTCAGCCCCCTTACCCGGGCGGTATTGAGTTGAGTGCATGCTAGTTTTATGGGCAGTAAATGGACTTGAATTGGAAATTCAAAAAAATCTTATCTGAGTATATATTGGTGAATTACACACTCAAGTAATTCAGCCATTTAATAGATAGAAAACTGTTAATGCAGATAAAATGGTAGGATCAGTTGTGAGGTTGGCCAAATCTGAGGAACACCTCAGAGATTTGTGTTTTAAAGGACACTGTGGGATCTAGTGCCATTGAAGGTGACAGATTTTTACATAAACATGCCAGTAGGAAGAAGCAAAAACAAAAAGTAAGTAAATAAAATATCTGCTGCAGGATGGGGAAAGATTTAATCAACGTTGATGAGGACCATTGACTTATTTTCCGAAAATTAAGGAAAAGATTCCTTCCTAAGTCATTCTGGCTTCACTCTGAAGTCGTTTTTGTCTAAAATTTTAATACAGCACTCACATTTTTCTTTGTGACAACCCTCCAGTGGTTTTCTTGACTCTTATTTAATTTTTGTTTTTGTTTACCTTTTTATCGTTGGTGCTGTTTTGGATCGCAAATTGCTCTAGTTTTTAGGCTCTGCCTTAAAATTTTATTCTCTGCAAAACCTTCCAAGCGCCCATACAGAGTAGGAGACTAATTATTGTTACGTTTGGATAACTACATCTTAAAATTGATGGATCTGTTACAGATTCATAAGAATCTCAAGCCATTGTTAAAAATAATTAATTTTAAATGATTCTCTGAATTATAAAATAGGTTGATGAAACATAGTAGCTGTCTTAGTTATATTCTATTGCTTATAACAGATTACCTGAAACTGGATAATTTTTAAAGAAAATAATTATTTTTTATAGTTATGGAGGCTGCAAATTCCACGATCAGAAGATAGTGTCTGGTGAGGGCCTTCTTGCTAGCGAGCATTTTCCACGAAGTCCCAGACATCACACTGGGAAGAGGCTGAGTGTGCAAGCTCAGGACTCTCCTCATCTTATAAAGCCACAGAGTCACTTCCATGATAAGCCTACAGTCCATTAATCCATGAGAACCTTCATGACCTTTTCACCTCTTAAAGTTCCCACCTTTCACTACTGCCACATTAGGGATTAAATTCCAATATGCATTTGGAAGGGATTGCTTTCAAAGCATAACAGTAGATTCTCTATAAACACTTGCAAAATAAATGAAGAGATGATTAGATTATCATTGAAAACAGTCTTAAATAAATGATCACCAATTACAAGGTTTGGGCTAATCAGTGAAAAGTAGAATCAGTTGAAACTGTTTTCCTTGGCACAAATTATAGAGGAGAATATATCTCTTTTACATTCATCCTTTTAATATAGTTTTTGATAAATGAAATAGCATATGTGAGTTTTAACATTTATACATGGCTAGAAAGAAAATTCTGAGTACATAAGATGAATAGTAAGTTAAAGAGGTAAATATTTGTGCGTGTGCTTGTGTGAGAGCTTCTTGAACCAGGTATACATCTCTAATTCTAGGCATAGAAGACTCTTAGGAGTTTCCTAGACCCACCATCCTCTTCCATGGCTTCTGGTTTGTGATCATGGTTTTTTCTCAGCTCCAGATGTTTGCTCTGCTTGTCTACTTGGAATGCTTTTATTTTTCCTTAAAGTCCATCTCGCAGGTAGCCCCCTTTATGAAGTCTTTCCTGACCTCTAGGAAAATTAATGACTTCTTTGATATATCTCCATACAAAATTTTACTAGTGTCTATCACATACTCTTCACTTTGTATTGTGCTTTTTGCCACATGTCTGCATCTCCCACTGCACTACAAGCTTCTCAAGGGCAGGATGGCAGTCCCCAGACTATCACTCTGGTATACTGAAGTAGAAAAAGACAGTATCTAATTAGGATTAGTAATAAACTCAGAAAATGAACATCCTGGTAAAATTTCAACAGATATAGCCTTCTAAAGAATGCTTTGAAAGGTTACAACAATTATTTTAAAAAGAATAAAAGAAGCTAATAAGCATGTTTAAAATGCTTGATCTTACACAAATAAAATACATATTAATAAACAAAATACATATTAAAATCATTAAAATGATTATAATAGCTTATGTCTAATAGCTGAGTAAAAAGGCTCTCTCATACTCTGTTGATGTGAGTAAAAGTGGCTATGATATATCTAGGGAGCACTTTGGTAATAATATTGTAATATTATAAATATAATGTTTTTGTTCCAAAAATTCCACACAAGAAAACCATTATAAATATGTGTATATATAAAGTACACATATAATAATGTTTACCATAGGAGCATATGGGACATATCCTTAATATCTTAATATCTAGAACTTTGATAGAGGTTAAAGAAATGAATATGGCCAGTAATGTTCAGGCATTAAAATACCATAAAAGGATATTTATGCTTATTGGCATAAAAAGTTAGGAAATATTATTAAGAGAACTGATTAAAAGATATTTAATATGTATGCACTATAATTCCACTTAACATTTAATATGTAAGATGTGTGCACCATAATCTCATTTATAACATCTCTCTACTTATTAAGAATAACACCAAAAAAACTTAGAAGTATTTATCATAAGTAAAGTACAAGAGTTAACTTGGGATAGTGCTTTCTATATTTTATAAAGTTTCTGCAGTAAACATCTGTCTTCATCTGTTAGCAGAAGCATTTGATAAAATTAAAACTAAAATAAAAATTGCCCAAGGTAATAATTACCTGATAGGTGCTCAAGTATAACTTTCTTTGGAGGAAGCAGTGGAGGTGAGAATTATTTGGGCTGTGAGGCTGAGGAGATGATGGCAGGACTGGGGCCAACCAAGAGAGATTGAGAAAACAAGGAAATACAGTAGACCCTCCATAGTTGACCAGCACCCTACACTAACCACCTCTTAAGGCTGACCCAATTTTCATAGACCGGACCTGCACCACATGTACTGGCCTGTGGAACACTGGCCTCTGTATAGTGATCACTTTTGTAAGTTGTATCCTAACCACTTGAACTGTAACACATGACATTAATTTACCATCTGTCACTTGTCCAGTTGAGTCTACTCTACAATAAGAGGTAGAAGGCATGGGCTTTTGCTCCTTAGTTGTGTTAGTTTTTCTTTAGTGTAAGTTCTTTTTTCATGTTTTATTATATCACATGTTGGAGTAGGTCTAATGTCCTATTAAACATGTTTTGTGGAAGATTTTTTTCAGTGTATTGTAGGTACACCTACAATTCCTGAAAAGTTTCACAATTAATTGAGGCATGATGGCCTGTGGAAAGAACTTAAAGAGCTGACATTGAAGGAAAAGTTTGCTCTTCTATATTTTCCAGAAAGCAGCAGTCAAAGAAAGATGGTAGAACATTTTGGCGTTAACAAGACCACAGTTAGCAACATCCAACAATGTAAATGAGTACTTAGAGAGATATGGTATGGAAAGTGGACACCTACAGTGGAAAAGGGAGAACACTGTCCTCAATGAAGTCAATGAAGAAACATTAAGCTGGTTCAAACAAATCTGGGAAGTTAATGTGCAAGTTCCAGGCAAATGATCCAAAAAGTCAATAAAAAAAATCCCACAGGAACTTGAGGTGGCAGATTTCTAAGCACCCAGTGGTTGGCTCAGGAAACAAACTACAACATAAGATCTCCCAGAAAGTCTTGTGTGGTGAATCAAAGAAGTTCCAGGAAACGCTGTGGAAGGGCTCATCAAACATTTCTGTACTTCGTCGGAGGCTTCAAAGATGATGATATCTTTAACGCTGATGAGTGTGGATTCTTTTTCAAGGCGATGCCTCACAGGAGCCTCATCATGAAGGGTGACAAATGTAAGAATGGGAAACTTTCCAAAGAATGTTTCACAGTTCTGCTTTGTGCTGGCTCAGTTGGAGAGACTCTGAAGCCCTTGGCAAAGCCATGCACATTCGACAACCTGAACACTGAAGACCACCCCTGTCACTTGGACATCAAACAAATGTGCTTAGATGACTGCTGCTCTATTTGAGGAGTGGGCAATGGGTATCACCCGTGAAATGAAGAAGAAGAAGGAGTGATTGATTCTACTGACAATAGACAACTCTTCTAGCCATCTGCAAGTGAATCATGTCATAAATATGACATTGAAATTTCTGCCTCTAAGCACTACCTAAAAAATCCCACTTCTTGACCAAAGCATTATCAAAACATTTAAACTGCACTACTGAGCCCAGCTCCTGCAGTGGGTCATTACTAAAACACAAACCTGTCCCACCTGTGAAAGCAACTTTATCCACTCCACCAGTTAATGCTCTGGATGCTGTCCTTTGGGTCAATTTTACTTGGAATAAACAACCAGAAACAATACAGAAGTGTTTCAAGAAAGTTGGATTTGTCACACCCTAAGAGCATGATGCCTGGGCCCCATCAGACAGTTCATCTACCATGGCAGAATTTGAAGCACTATATTTTGAAGGTTTTGTTGCAATGGATAATGATGTGGCAACCTGTAAAGACCCTGACCCAGAAGCAATTTTCTAAATGATATTGACCAAAATGCAGACCTGCATAAAAGTGCATGAAGCAGCTGATGAGGTGGGAAAAAGCAAGTGAGGATGATATAGAAATTGCAAGGCTGCAAAAGAAGAGGATGTCAGGCATCTGATAATGCAGTTGAAGTCATTTGCTGCGGAAAATTGCCCAGGTGGGCTGGATGACGTACTCAAAGTTGAGATTGCTTTCTCCACTTGTTTATAATTAGAAAGGATTGACTATTCTTTTTTTAAAAGAAAGAATGATTGAACCACGAGAAACCAATATATTGGTTTTGTATTATACTGTATGCATGATGTATTGATTTTACATGACATTTATGATTTTTTACTGTGTTTTGATTGTATATGATTTTGTATAATATTTCCTAATAAAACTGTATGGGAAAGTAAAGTTCATGTACGTATCAGTATAGTAGGACTAGCTGCTTATGATGACCACCTCTGTATGTTGACAAGCTTGTTACAGTACCTTGGGTGGTCAACTTACAAGAAGTTCTATTGAATATTGGGACCTTCCAATGATGAGAGTCAACTTTTCCGTCTTTGGCAGGAATGAAGCAGAAATGACATTGGGTCTTTTTTTTAGTTATTGCATCCTATCAGGGAGCTCAGAGTATCGGTTGGTCCCATTCATGGTGATGCTTATTTGATCACTCGATTAAAGCAGAACATTGAGTCTTTTTCTCAGTAAAGTTAAATTTGTCTCTTAACAATTAATAAGGATTTTGTGAGGCAGCATTTTGAAACTCTATATATCCTATTTCTTATCAGTCTTTCAACTTAGTTAGCTAATTAATACTAGTATGAGTTACAAAATCCTATTTTATTCAATGGATTGTTATCTTTACTGTCATGTTTTTATGTTCATATTACCTCAGATTTTTGCCTGAGTTCAAGCTGATTTTGGTGTTCTTATGATA
Source organism: Perodicticus potto (assembly GCA_963574655.1). Taxonomy (NCBI): domain Eukaryota; kingdom Metazoa; phylum Chordata; class Mammalia; order Primates; family Lorisidae; genus Perodicticus; species Perodicticus potto. Next base: position 16,679 of record CAUYRH010021706.1, on the reverse strand, counting down.
TGTCCCCATCACTGAGCATTTCCTTGCTTTCTTTCTGGCAAGAAAGAAAGTGCCGTGACCCTTTAATACAGTTCCTCATGTCGTGGCGACCCCCAACCATAAAATTATTTTGGTTGCTATTTGATAACTGTAATTTTGCTACTGTTATGAATCTTAATGTAAATATCTGATGTGCAGTATGGTGTTAGGTGACCCCTGTGAAAGGATTGTTTGACCCCAAAGGAGTCGCTACCCTCAGGTTGAGAATCTAGCTCATCTGCTACATTTGTTGCACTAATTTTGAAATCAGCCATTTCTGCAAATAGCCACAGAGGAGAATGGAATCTAGAAACCAGTATCTGGCTGCTAGTGATGCTCACTGCTATAAGAACACTGCTATTCCCCTCCCATCTCATTGGCCAGACCCATATGTGTAGGTTTATATATACATGCATTCATACATATATACATTTATATCTATGTTTATTTCTATATCAGCTATATATACTAAAAAAATTATGACTTGGCACCAGTATTTCCAATTCCAATTTGATACCATAGTATTCTTTCTATTCTTCTCCTTTTCCTTATTTGTAATACCTTGTATTACAAGGTAATACCTTGTAATACCTTGTGTGTCCAATATTACACACATTGTTCTAATCATTTCAACAGAATAAAGGAGGGAATATAATCAATATGTAACAAATATATGTAACCAATCTCCTATTTCTTCTCTTTGGCCTTACACAGATAGACTCTTCAGGTGGCTCAGATCCAAAATATCTTGTCCAAAATCTACCTTTGGATGCATTGAGGGTGCAGCCCACCCTGAGCGAGGGTCCCTCCCTCTTCTCACTGTAGCTTCTCTATCTCACCGTGGGTTGCTGTGGCTCCTGCACTTCTATGTGCCACCCCATGAAAATGCCCACCCTCATTACCCTTGGCTTTTAGATTAAAATGTTTAGAAAGAAAAGAGGAAGGAAGAAGAGTGTAAAGAGAGAAGAAAGGGAAATTGAAGAGGGATTAGAGGAAGAAAATAAGGGAAACATTTAGATATTCTTATCTTGAAACTATGAAGTATAAATCCTGGAGTTTTCACCTAAAAGTAAACCAAGATTCTGGTTTAAGCTGAAGAAAAGAATCGTATAATTTAATTTATAATTTGATGTACTTATGCTGTATCTATTTATTATCATTGATAATCTCTCCACGCATATATGTCTTAACAAAATATATTACACAATTAGAATGCATATCATTGAACAATTTTGATAAAAAATTATACTCATGTGTTTTTATGTATATAATACTTATAAATAATATTTTTAGAAAATTTAACATTAGTATTTTGAAGCATAATATAAAATATAACTACTTATAAAGTTAAGGTAATTCTTTGTAACTTATCTAGATTTTAAAAAGTTTGAAGATGGCACTTTTAAATGTAATTTTTAGATAATACAAATCAACATTTAAAGCAAGTTAAAATTATTTGGTCGGCTATCATAGTGAAGGACCAGCTATTGAACTTAGAACATTTACTCACGTATTTTATTCAATACAATACATTAAGAGTCTAAATTTATACCTCAGGCTAAATGTATGCATTATTTTAATATAACACCACCTAAAATATAAAAGAGTTTTTAAAGCATAGATATATTTGGTGAATTAATATTTAAGATTTCTTCGAACTGTAAGTTATGACATGGTAATAGTATCTCAATCACCATTTAACAGATGAGTGAGAATAAAATTAAAAGAAAGTATGAGAGATTGCACAAAGGAAGCATATATATTGTTTTGCAAAATTTTTGTATGCCTATTTGATTCTATCTATTGAATCATTATGTTGACTATTTCTTACTATTGTTCATTGTTAAAATAACTGAAAACCACTGACAGGGATAATTAAAAATTTCTATAAAACAACTTAGATGAAAAAAATTACAGCAGATGAAGAGATGAATAAAGACCAAATATGTAAACAAATTTAGTAACAAATGTATGGAGAGCTATAATAAACAGTAGTCCAACTTATTTCTCAGTATTAATGAACTTGCAATGTGCATTTCTCAGTAGGTATTGTAGGAAATGAATGCTTTTCCCCCCTAGTTGCTGACTAAGGGATGCATTGTGGTTTTGCCTTTGGGTTGATTCACTGATGGTATTTGTTATTGCAAGTGTAAGCTGCAGACTGAGCAAAAAAGAATCTAGGAAAAAACAATTATTTTTTGGCAATAACAAAAACATCACTGGGTGCATGGGTGCCCAGAATGGTCCCACATATTCTTAGTCCCTATTCAGTTGCTTCTAACAAGGAACAAGTAAACAGAAGTAGAATTCAGAAGACCTGGGTTTGGTATGACCTCTCCAATTTCACTAGGTGACACAACTCCGGGGGCCACCACTCCCAGAGAAACAATGTACAGAGAATACATTTGGCAACACGGTCTCTGAGAATGCTATTCTTCTGCCATTGCTACACCATGGGAACAGTGGCTCCGAACCTTCATTCATTTCCTCACCGAAGAGTGCCTGCAATGAGTTTATCTTGTGCATATTCATTATTGTATTATGGGCTGAGTTAGATCATGAAGAAGGAGGAACTACTCTTGGTACAGTTCTCCTTTCCATTATGTTTCTTCCCTGTCTCTGGTTTATAAAGGAGTCTGTGTTTTGTGTATTATGTGATAATGACTTAAGGTAATATCCCTTGACTGTGTGTGCGTGTGCACCCACTCGGGTGTGTGTGTGAGACTTTTGGGGGGAGAAATTTGAGGTTCATTGCAACATTGAGAAAACTGTACAAAGATTTCTCATACGACCCTTGCCCACACACATGCACAGCCTCCTCCTTTGGTAGCATCACCCGACGGAGTGATTTTGTTACAATTGATGAGCTGCATTGACACATTATTATTATCAAAATGTCCACAGTTTAATTAGGCTTCAGTCTTGATGTTGTATACTCTATGATTTTGGACAAATGCACAATGACAACTATCCATTGTTACAGCATCGTAAGACTCCCTGTGCCCTGCCTGTTCTCCCTTCCCTTTCCCAGCCCAAGACATCTACTGATCTTCTTTGCTGTCCATAGTTTGTCTTTTGCAGAATGTCACACTATGGTTGGCTCATATGTAGCCTTTTCAGATTGGATGCTATCACTTGGTAACATGCATTTCAGTTTCCTCCGAGTCATGTTATGGCTTAATAGCTCATTTCGTTTTTAGCTCTGAATAATATTCCATTGTTTGGATGTTTTACAGTTTATCCTTTTACCTACCGAAGGACATCGTGGTTGCTTCCAAGTTTCAGCAATTATGAATAAAGCTTCTCTAAACATCCTACGGTGGTTTTGGATGTAAGTTTTCAACTTCTTTTGATAATGTATCAAGGAGCACAAAATTGCCGGATCACATGACAAGATTATGTTTAATTTTGTAAGAAATCTCCAAACTCTTCCAAAGTGGGCTGTACATTTTGTATCCTCAATAGCAATGAATGAGAGATTATATTTTCAGAAGACTCTGGAGGACGTAAAGGCCTAATATCAATTCTGCTGGTGTTCTTTTAATCCTCCCACCAAAGCAAAAATATGAGGCACCTAATTCACCTCTGGTGGTGAATATTATGGGTATCTATTATTTGCCTTTTCTATTGATCATGAGGGTGAAAAGGGCTATCGTCCCTCAGCTATTTTATAATCACATCAGTTATGTCATATGAATGTGTTAGATGCGCTCGTGTGCATAGACATTTGTATAACCAGCAAATTTACTTCCTTTTTCCTTTCTTCTACCCTTCCTTTCTTCTTTTATTTTCCTTCCATCCTTCCTTCTTAAAATTCATTTTAGAAGGTAGATGGAGGTAGTCAATGTTACCACATTTACACATAGTTTTTTTACAATAACCCATCAGTCCTTTCAAAATGACAGATGTGTGGCCAGGTGCAGTGGCTCACGTCCGTAATCCTAGGATCTGAGATGCTAAGGAGAGAGGATCTCTTGAGCTCAGAAGTTCAAGACCAGCCTGATAAAGAACCAGATCCCATCTCTACTATAAATGAGAAGAGGAGCTGCCTGAGGCAGGAGATCACTTGAACCCAGGAGTATGAGGTTGCTGTGAGTTAGGCTGATGCCACGGCACTCTGGCCTAGGGCAACAGGGTGACACTCTGCCTCCAAAAAAAGAAAAATGACAATTTGTCACTCAGAGTTTCAAAACTTTTTTTTTCTAGAATAGCTTAGCTTTATATTTACAGAAAAATTACAGAGTTCTTAATACATCCCACACTCAGTGTCTCATATTATTAACATCATATACTTCTACAGTACATTGGTCACAGGTGATACAACATTATTAAGTAAAGTCCATGCTCCTTTTTTTTGAGACAGTGTCTTATTGTGTCACCCTTTGGTAGAGTGCCATGGTGTCACAGCTCACAGCAACCTCAAACTCTCGGGCTTAAACAGTTCTCTTGCCCCAGCCCTCCCAAGTGGCTGGGACTACAGGCACCCGCCCCAACATCTGGCTATTTTGTGTTGCTGTTGTCATTGTTGTTTAGCTGGCCTGGGCTGGGTTTGAGCTGGCCAGCCTCGGTGTATGTAGCTGCCGCCCTACCCACTGAGCGACAGCTCCGCCCAGATTTCTTTGGTTTTAACCAAATGTCTTTTTTTTCTGTTCTGGATTCCATCCAGGATATCACATATCATTTAACTGTCATGTTGCCTTAGGTTCCAGTGACAGTTTGATGACCATGACAGTTTTGAGGAGTACTGGGTTTTTAAAAAAATATTTAAAATTTTTTTTTACTTATTAGTTTTTTAGGATATAGAGGTGAGAATTTGCTATGTTGCCACGTTGACCTCAAACTTCTGGCCTCAAGTGATCTTGCCTCAGCCTCCTGAGTAGCTGGCACTGCAGGTGTGTGCTATCGCTCCTGACTAAGGAGTACTGGCGTGTAGTACAATTATCCCAGTTGGGGTTTGTCTGTTATTTAGATTAATGTTATGAGGTTTTTGAAAGAGAAGGCCATAGCTATGAGGTACCATCAACATGACTTATCACTGTTAATGTAAACCTTGAGGCTGAGGTGAGTTATCAGATGTATCCATGGCAAAGTGACTCTTTTTTCCCCTTTAGGTACCGGGCTGTTTGAAGGAAGTGGCTGTGCACAGCCCACACTGAGTGAACGGGTAGTTATGTTCTACCATCTATAGCAGGGGTGAGTTTTCTGCATAAATTATTTGCTATTCTTCTGAACAGGAGACTTGCCTAATCTCCATCATTTTCTTGTTTTTTCATTTGTTTATGTGAGTAAGGACTCTTGGATATTTATTTTCCACAGGATTTCATACAGGTTTTAGCTTATGGAAAACTCATTTGACTTTATTTAGACCCCTTTCCTTACCAACTGAACTCCTGCCTTTCCCCACCACATACTCACAATTCCGGGCAGAGGAAACACTTCTACGCTCTTGAACATGTCACTGTCTGTCTTTACACACTGTTACTTCTTCACTTAGAATGCCCTTGTTCATATTTTGCAGTTGAACTCATGTCAATTCCTTAAGATCTATCTCATATTGCCTGGAAGATAGACTTCATTTTCACTTCCTGAGCAATGTATGTGTACCTCTATTGTGGCATTTATCACATCATCTAATATGTTTGCTTAATTGTCCTCCTAAGTATATTGTGAAGTCATTGCGATCGTAGCTGTTCCTTTTTCATTTCTATCCATTCTCATGTAGCTCCCTGTCTGACCACATTCTCAACAATATATAATATTTGAATAGACAACTTTGCTAGTTAACAGTTGATTTTAAAAGTACTCTCTTGTGTCCTTCCTATAGAAAAATGACATTGCAGATCTGTTGTTAATGGGATATGCGCATTGAGTTGTTTTAATCTTCTTGTACTGATGTGTTTGTCCTGATCATCTTGGACTTCCATATTCAATAATCTTTTAAGATCAGTTATTTGTGAGATGGCTGGCTAGAGGTAAAAATGCAGTTTCTAGGCAAGGAACAGCCTTTTTCTCTGAGAGGCGATGTAGCCCCCCAGGCTTCCAGGGATGGAAATCAGGGTGACCTTGACCTCATTAGTAGACTGCCCTAACCAGCTGAGCTAACCAGCCAGACTACAAAGGCGGCAGGAAAGAAATCTAACATGGACATTCACTTTGTAACAAATAAAGTACAGCCTGTATTGACACATAGAAACTAGCTTGACTGTTTTGACTGTCAGGTAGTCAAGAAAATATTTAAGTCAGTCAGAAAGCAGTCAAGTTAGCCAACAAGCATGTCTGACTTTTTTTCTCCTTTGACTAGACTTTGAGTGCTGATTTGACTGGTTTGTGTTTGTAGAAACAGTCACATTTTCCTTGCCAAAAGAGGATGCTTCTTTGACTGAAACTTAATGAAATAACTGTTACATCATATAAATTCACTTCCTTAGGAATATGTGTCAGACTATCAAATCAGTTAAGGAAAATTCTCATCTTTTTTTCTCTTTGAAATTATGGATGGGCTGGTTTGCTTCCAAATTAAGTGAATTCATAGTGCCATCTAGTGCTTCGGAACAGAATAATCAGAGCAACGAAGGAGAAATTTTAATTCAGGTATTGGCCTTAAAAACAGTATTCTCTGTTTAAATGAGTCACTCGTCTGATTCAGACTAGCATTTTCTTTTTTGCATTATGAATCAGAGTCGATTGTTTGTTGAAGTTTGTTCACATTTGCAGGTGTGATCAATCATTGATTAAAGAGTAGCCTGTAAAGAATCCCCGAAATGTAACCAGAAACTTATGTGCCTTTTTAACAAGTATTAAGGATGAAATGAGCCCACGAATAAAACCAAACAGCATCTCACAAGATAGGTGATGAAAATCAAAATCCCAGATGAATTAAATATCCTCCCAACCACGGAGGAACCAGTGAAGCAGGGACCTGAGGACAGATGTTATTTTTTTCCATACACTTTTGAAATAATATACTCGGAGTCTCTTTGGAACTAAGATGCAAAGAGGAAAATGCTCACCGAAGAGAAAAAATGACTCAGAGATGAGAAACTTGCTTTTCTTCTTCCTTAAGCAAACAAACAGACTTCTATTTACCAAACAGTTTCTGCGTTGATTATCCTCCATTCTCCTATAAAATTGTACCAATATTTTCAGAACATTTTTATAATTTATGGGGGAAACAGTTATAGTTAAAAAACTCTTGATTTGTTCTTGTTCTCACCCAGGGAAAACATGTGACATATTTATATATTTTTCTTTGGAGTTTGAATATAGTAACATTTTCTATTTTTCTGCACATTAAAATTTTAAAAGCATTTGTACATGTTATTTCATCTCCCAGCAACACTGTGAAGTATTTTTAGACTCATTTTATAATGGGTAACAGAGGACATTCAAACCCTGCCTGGGACCCTTCACAATACTGCCAAAGCTGCTGGCGTCTTAGTCCCTCCCTCCCTGGGGGGTGGAGGGGGGTGGAAGGGTGTCGAGAGCTTAGATGGGAGGCAACAAGACAAAGACTAGGGACAGAAAGTGAGCAAAAGGGCAGGAAGGGTTAACTGCACCAGACAGGGAGAGTGGGTGGCTTGAACTGCCTGAAAGATAAGCGAGGTGGGAAAGGTTTATGCAAAGTTTCTTAAAAAGCTTAGTAACCCTTGAAATTATAGTTCTTTAGATAATGGAAAAATAATTATGACTCTTGTAAACAACTTTAAAAGAATATTGCTAAATGGAATATATATATATATCATATCACCAAACACTGGATGAAATTGCTAAAGAGTTAAGGAAAATTCAGTACAGAGACGCTTTAACATGTTGAATAGCTTCCTGTCAATTGCAGCTAGTCACATATAATCAGTGTTTTTTTCTTCTTTTTCCTATCCATTCCCATGCATTTCAGATGATTCACTATTGGGTTTTAATATTGCTAGAGATGCAGAGTTTTATTTTAGAAATACTTTGCAACTTAGAAAGTATTTAAATACTGTATTTTTTAAAAATGTGGTAATAAAGCTTCATTAAGTAGAGCTTTGTTGTAACCATCAAGAATCAGCCATTTAATGTATTAAAAATAGTTTTCTTGTTACGGTGACTATCTTCATGGTTGGTCCCATCTATTCCTAATTGTCTGTCCTATGGGAAAACCTTTTGCCATCTCAGTGTTTTATCACTGTGGATGACAAAACATGCTTACATGCTGAAATATTTATGATTTAGCTCACCTGCATGATCAACTCATCACGACTTATTGGTAAGCAATCGCAGTGCCTCTTGGCTAAAAAAGCAATGCCAGAAGTAGTAAGGCTCATGCTGACAGCTGTGACTGGCTACTGCTAGCTACTTCAGTCCTCCTTGCCCTTGGCAAAGAACTTAGCGAGAGAACAATAAAACATATTGTTGCAAAACAGTAAAATGCACCCAGTTTGCCAGTTTGCATATTTCTCTGCAGCTACCCATGATACAGGTAGCTATGGGCACAGCTTGCAGCTTTGCCAGCCTAGTTGGCTTTGAACAAAAGTGTTTTGTTTCAGGCCATCCTATTGGGTGGGTTCCTGTGGGTATTTTGAGGAAGACTGGAAAAAGAGGGGTTTTTGTTGTTTTGCTTTTTTTTTTATTTTAACAAATCATGAATTAATTTACCCCCTACAAAAATCTAAACAAAGGAAAACAGCCTTTGGGCAACATCTTTGCAGAAGAGCTGGCAGAAAGGAAGAAGAAAACATTTGCCATAGCAGTTAGGAGAGAATATGTGTTTGGCTGGGTTTTCTTTCTATCATTCACTGAAAGCCGCCTTTTGACTTAACTCTTGTGTTTGGTGGCACAAAGCTCGGTCTGTGCGCACCACGGCAGCCCTCCTTCCTGGAGCCTCAGTCCACCAGCACAGCGTAAACGTCCATTGACAGTAAATGTCTGGAATACCTTGGCTATGCGGGCAGAAAAAGTGAGCTGATGCCAACTGAGCTGCAGCCATAAAAAAATTAGACAAAAATAACTTGCAATTCAGAGTTGGCAAACAAGTAATCATTTTTATTTGCCTCTGAAACAAAAGCATGCCTATTTGAGGAAAGCAGAAATTATATTTTTCTGCTTTCCTCAAGACATCAGCATTCTGTCTCATCTAAATGTTCACAGGGCATTACCAAACCCCATCCTCGGCATTGCACATTTTAAAGCTTTGTTATATTTATGCCATTCTGGCCAGTGTAACTAGGTCATGGAGATTGCTCATCTCTGTGTCACCTAGAGGTTAGCACAGAGGCAAGCATGCAATATCTGCTAGATAGCTATCTGTTGCATCAATGAATTTCAACTACTATTTCATACTAGCAATATAATATTAATAAAAAGATTTTTTGAAATGGAATTAAGGTGAAGGTAGTAAATGATAATGTTATATACTAACCAAGTACCTTTTAGAAGTGCCCAGCCTAAGTAAATGTGTCACTGTTGCAAATTATCAGCATCAGCACCCCAGCAAACGTCGTACTTACACATATAAGGCAATCTGTTCTTTCTTAATCGTATTTCAGTTTCTCTGTAAATTACCAAAAATGGACTTCATTTTTTAAAAACATCATTTTTAAAATTGTATTTATTTTAGGATAAAAATTGAATGTAATAGAAGATAACTTTTAAAGGAAATAAAATTAACATTAGTTCATATCTAACTATATTCAAGGAACTGATTTTGTGTGTGTTTGTATTGCTTATAAATAAATTGGCCGTACAGTGATTAAACAGTAAGTTCCAATGAAGCGGTATGTGGCCTGCTTTAATGATAGCTACTGTCGGTATAAGAAACATCCCATAGCACAAAACATGAGACAATCACAAGGGTTCTTTTCTTCTTTCTTTCATCTTTTCTCTCTCTCTTTCTCTCTCCCCTCTCTCATCCTGAGAGATTATTTATGGAGGTTTAAGAGACAAAAGTTATTCAAAATTCATGTTAGCATATAAAATCCTGCTTACGATAGTCATGTACAACAAAGTCATTTCCAGCGCATGTTTGGAAGAATGTGCCATCTTCTCTGGTACCCGCATTGAATAGATCTGTTCGATAAACAGTAGAAACTCAAACAAAAAGCTAACGCTATGGAAATCCCATAGTTGGAGAATATTGGTAATTGCAGAGTGAAACATTGATAGTTCTCTGCTATTAACACATTGAAGTAGGTACAGGAAAGTACACACTTAAGACAAAGCAATGCAAGAAGTTGTCTAGCACAAAACACAAAAGAATACAACTCGTGCCTGAGCACACATGGACGCACACGCACACACGTAAGCAACCAAAGAGAGACTGGACAGACCAAGAATAAAATATTTTAAAAAATGTACCTGTTTCCACATTTTGGTGATTGTAAGTTGAGCTGCAATAAACAGTCTAGTGCAAGTGTCAGATTAACAAGCTGTGGTATATGTACACCATGGAAGACTATTCAGCCATTTAAACAAATGGAGAACTTTACAGCCTTTGTATTAACCTGGATGGAAGTGGAACACATTATTCTTAGTAAAGCATCACAAGAATGGCGAAGCATTGATCCCATGTACTCAATTTTGATATGAGGACTATTAATAACAATTAATAACATGGTGAGGGTGGGGGAAGGGGAGAGCAGAGAGAGAAAGAAGGAGGGAGGGGTGGGGAAAGGAAGAGCAGAGAGAGGGAAGGAGCAAGGGGGTGGGGTCTTGGTGTGTGCCACACCTTTTGGGGGCAAAACACAATTGTAAGAGGGACTTTACCTAACAAATGCAATCAGTGTAACCTGGTTTCTTGTACCCTCAATGAATCCCAAACAATAAAAAAAAACAAAACAAAACATGTATTTGCCTAAGAGTTTCATCTCACTGAGGTAGAATTGTCATCCAAGGATAGTACTATCATGTAGTTATACCCGAACAGTTAATTAATGTGCAGCTACTATTTGGTTGACATGTACTATGGACTAAATGTATGTGTCTCCCCAAAGCTCCTATGTCGAATGTGATGCTATTTGGAAGTGAGGCCTTTGGAAGGTTCTTAGTGCTAGATTAGGTCATGAGGGTTGGGTTGGGCCCTCATGATGATGCTAATACTCTGAAGGAAATTGTGCTAAAAGGGGGAATGGGCCAGGTACTGCAAAGACAAATTCTGCATGATTTCGCTTTCACTTATTTCACATCCAATCTTTAAAAGTCAATCTCATAGAAATAGAAAATAGAGAGGTTGTTACTAGAGGCTAGAAGAGGTGGGAGAGTGAGTGAAGATGGGATGGGAAAAAAGGACAGGTTGGATAAAAGATAGAAAATTTCACTTAGGCTGGAGCAATACTTTCAGGGATCTACTGCACTTGATGGTGACCACAGTTACTAGTACTGTATTGTGTATTTCAAAACTGCTAAAAGAAAAGATTTTAAGCATTCTCACCACCAAATAAAGAATAAGTCAGTGAGTGATAGATAGGGATAGATGGATACATGAATCAGTTGGATTTAATTCTTCTACAACATATATGTAGATCAAAAGGTCACATTGTATGCCATAAATATATACAACTATTAAAAAAATGAATAAAAAGAAAATTAGATGAAACAAAACAAAGAGGAGACACAAAGCTCTCTCTCGGCTCTCTATCACGTGAAGATACACCAAGAAGGTGGCCATTCTGTGAACCAGGAAGAGAGGCTTCCCCAGACCCAGGTTTACAGATGCCTCAATCATGGACTTCTCAGAGTCCAGAACTGTGAGAGATAAATATTTGTTGTTTCAGCCACCCAGTCTAGTATGTTCCATTAGCCCACACTGATGAAGACAACATACGAATACATACTTTGGCTTACTATTAAGAAATGTTCCATTGTTTGAATTAAGTTCAATACAAAATTGTTTTAAAATTTCCAATTTGAACAAACAATAGAAATGAATGACTAAGTAGACTTTTAAGAAAGGACTCTGATCTCTGTAGGATCCAGTTGATAATTTCAATAACAATGCTAGAGCTCAGAGTGGGAAACACAGTTAACTCCTGCCAGGAGTGTCTTGACATCATGCTACACCATGGGTATCTCCTAATTCTCCTTCTCTCTGATCCCTATCTTTGCACTGCCTTGACTCAGGTGCTTTTCCTCTTTCATTTGTTGCATTATGATGCAAATTATTTAAATATGGAAAATCTCTGGTACCCTTGGATATCAATTTTATACTTATTTTCCTTTCCCACTTTCCATCATAATATCCCATATATTTGCTTATTGTGGAAGTAGCTCTTCTTTTCATTATGTGAGTGTCACTCGGAGTCATCTTTCCATTATTTCTTCTAGATGTTTGGCCTTTTTAGTGAAAAGGAGCAAATATAAGCTTTGGTATTAGAAAGACATGAGTTTGGATGTCAACTCTCCCCCTTACTAACTGTGAGATCATTCTAGTTCTCTCATCTGTTAAGTGGGAATAATAAATTAAATTGGAAAGTGAATGTATAAAATTCCTAGACTGCTGCCAGATAGAGAAAAAGCTTCAAGTAAAAGTTCCGTAGTAGTAATAGTAGTAACTCACTCCCAAGATATTTTATCAACTCTCTGGGCCAAATTAACTATGTGAATCATATTCATTACTTATTATTGAAACCAAATAATTGTGAGAAATGAAAAAACAAACAACAACATGGCTTATCAACTATGTTGGTGTTCATTCTTTCTTACAAAAACAAGGGTAACCTCATGTTGTAGACCATGGGAATTAGGGGATATCAGTCTTTCTAGATGAAGAATTCGCCTTGACTTATGAGAGGAGTTGGAGCCAAATACATACATTCAAGGGAATATTAGAGAATTATTAGCTCCACAATTAGATTATATTCTATTCCTTAAAATATCTTACAGGTTGGATGAGAGGCAGCTAGTGAAAGTTTTAAAATAAGACATCATGAGGTCACATTTTTATTAGAGACTGATACTACCATCTCCCTTACTCTTTCATCTCTCTGTTTAGAATACAATATTGCTACTTCTTCAAAGTAAATATTGGAAAACACTAATGCATCATATGGTACACTAATTAATGGTTCCCTTTGGAGGGGTGAGCAAATACATATATGAGGTAGTATAATATTTTGAAATATTCATATATTTTCCCAATACTTTCTTTTATGTTTTGGCCTTTATAAGAATCAAAAGCTAGGTGTTTATGACCTCAACAGAAAAATAATGCAAGAGAAAGAACTTGACATTGGAATTTTTACCTGGCTATTAAGTTTAAAAAGTTAAGACCACAAACAGAACATTTAAGATCCTATGGTGCAGCTTAGAAGGGTACAGGCGAACCTTACTAAATGCAGAATACAAATGTCTTCATACAATAACTAAGAAAATGCCATGAAGGCTATGATAATCAGTTTGATGAAAATAGTTCGGATTGTATATGAAACCAGAACATTGTACGCCTTGATGGCAGTAATACACACAGCTACGATTTAATAATAAAAACAATAAAAAAAATTTGCAAAAAAAAAAAAAAAGATTCATGGGCCCAGACTGTAAAAGAGACTCTGGAGAATACATCAGATAAGTGAAGTGCCCAACACTAAGGCTGGATAAGGTGCCTGAGGGAAGAAAAAAGGAGAAATGGAAAACTTTGACTTTTGTTGCCTCCCGAGAAAGGAGAATGTCTGATGTTTCCCCCAATCCCAGATTGATTTCCTGCATTGGAGCGTAAGAATCCCTGAATGGTTCTGCAGGAGTCTAATAGCAGAGGAATTAGATGCCTCAATTTCTAGGGTGGGCCCTGGTTGCACAGGAAGACTCCAGCTTACAAGTGAGTTAGAGAGATACGTCAGTCACTTCACAGAGTTTCCTCATCACCTCATGGAGTTCCCTGTGCCAGGAGTATTGAGCATCAGTGAAGGGATACTGATATGAAAAATGGTTATGGATAGCACCAGGTTACTTGCCATGGTAAGTAATCTTACTCACGTTGTAGGGGAAGCAGACAATTCCTAAGCTTTCACGTAGGAGAAATAAGAAGCTATGAGAATAAGATGTGGGAGCCATCGTGGAGTCCACAAATAAGGGAAGACTTGGTGGACGTTTTGAGGGCTGCTGAGGAACAGAGGGAAATATGGTCATTTTTAATGGGGGTCTCTCCCCATTTCCCACTCCTGCTACACTGACATGAGACACAACCTCTGGAATTTAACCATCACTTCTAAAAAAAAGGTGAGAATCTCTATTGACTAAGATTGACATTCTGCTAGGAAAAGAGGAAGCTCAAATCAGATTTAAATTGGATTATAGAAAAATATGGAGTTTTTTTGAGTACACTCTGAGGTCTAAAATTGACACTTGTAACCCTATATAGTATAACCTGTATGAAAGGAACGGAAACAAGTCCTAGAAAACATTCATTTTATAAATGTAAATATCATCTGTAGGTTCATTTACTAACTGGTCTTACCTGAAAGAAGTTAGAGTGACTTCACAAAGTTTAAAAGTGGTTAGCAGGGAATTGCTGGAGTTTTGGGATGAACTATTCTAGTTTGAGGTTGTGTAACCCTACGCGAGATTTCTTTTTTTAACTTCTTTATCCCTTCTAATCTACAAAATGGAAACATCAATGATTTATATACATCATAAGATTGTGGTAAAGGTTAACTTAGATATGAAGTAAAGTACTCACACAGTATTAAGATTCAGTAAATGTTAGCCAAAATAAATACTATAAATGCTACTTTAGCTATGTAATTGTAAGAATAATCAGAAATGAATAAAACATACCTAGAGCAAAGCTTAGAGTTAAAACCAAATAAAGTTGACTAGAGGTCTATGAATGCTTTTAATAATACACATGTTTGCTTTTATAGGACCTATAGGTAAGTACCTGACTTGAGAGACACAATCATGTTCATATGACCAAATTAAATATTTACAGCTTATTTTTTGTCTCTGATACTTTTCCAACATCTCGACTCACCAGCAATTTGTATTTACATTTTATTATATACTGTTCAATGCTTTTTTATAGATATTTATTTTTTAAGACAATAGTCTCTTTGTGTCCCTGGCAGCCAGAATTTTGTTTTCCTGTCGTTGTACTCATTTGCATTTAAGAAAAGTAACCTGAGGTGGCGCCTGTGGCTCAAAGGAATAGGGCGCCGGCCCTATATACCAGAGGTGGTTGGTTCAAATCCAGCCCCAGCCAAAAACTGCAAATAAATAAATACATAAATAAATAAAGTTATACAAAAAAACAAAACAAAGGAAAGTCACCTGTGGAAATGGGCACATACAAAGGATAATTAGCCAATGCTAATCTCTTCTTCGAAGGAGGGAGTTTAAAAGCTAGAAGAGAGAAACTATTCCAAGAAAAGTCAAGTTTTAGTGCCACTATTTTGAATGTGCTGCCCTTGTTAACTTGGACCTTTGTAGAAACAGGAGCTCTTGTTGGGAAGCTGTTTTTCCCTCTGAGGACAGGTGCTCATAAACACCTGTTTAGGCAAGGTGGCTCCCCTCTAGAGAGGGTGCCGTCCTGGGGAAAGCACAGAGAGTGGACCCTGGACAGCTGGGCTCTAGTTAGGCTTATTTGTTTTTAGGTTTGTTTTACAGATAGAGAAGTAGATTTCCTATAGGCTCTGTGGGAAACCTTCTATGTCTATAAAACAAACATGAAATTACTACATCTCAGGATTATCGGCATCATATAAGGATATATATGTAAAATACTTTGTAAATTACAAAGAATTATACATATACAAGGGCTTAACTATTGCATATCTATATTTTCATATAATGTTTACATTCCTTCTTTTTGTGACATAAAACCTTGTGATTGCAAAGCAAACACAGTCAACACTTCAGTAGAGCAAGGTAAGGAGAGGTGAGCACACAGCGTGTTTATCTAAGTGCCTGGCCATTTTCCCCTTGGTTTCTATCCTCTGTAGGGATGGAAGCAGTTTGGGGGTGGGAGGTAAGTGGATGCCTTCTGGAAGCTGGCTGGGCATGTGACCAGATAACATCCGCATTTCAGCTGTGGAATAAAGCAAGTGCTTGGCTACTCGGTGTACTGTTTTCATTTATTCACCCATTCACCCACTCACTCATCTGCTCATTCTTTTATTTATCTAGTCATCCTTCATCAAGTATTTATTGAATACCAGACTAGATGCTAGACATCAGGGAGGCAGACCTAATAAGCTGGTTGTAATGGATTGCTGGATTGGGGATAAAAAAATAGATGTGTATCTAGATCAAGCAGAATGATTTTGAAATATTTCTTCTTTTTCTATTGTCCGTAGGATTTGGCATGATTTGTTTTTTGAAACTCTCCTTTGCTTTTATTAGTATGGTATTAGTTGTCTATTTTTTGAGACTTTGGAAAAAAATAAGAATGTTAACTGATAACTTCATACTGAGCCTCAGAGTCAAAGGACTCTACAATGTCTTATTTGACAATGTGTATGTTGCTTTCTCGGCATTATTATTGCTAATACTGCTTGATATTTTGATGCAGTAATCGTCTGTTTTCTTTTCTGAATGTATTTATCTTCATTCATTCTTTACGTGGTTTTTGTTTCTAGTCCTTATCTTAAACATTGTTATTGTTATTGAATTTCAAGCCTTTTAAATTGTGTGAAGGCAAAAAGTGGAAACCTAATTAGCACATGTATATGTAAAAAAATAAAAAAATAAAAAAA